>LPNX010693189.1:57386-183508 GCA_001517045.1 Pseudotsuga menziesii
GACACTATCATGATAGAACATCTATTACAATTCCCCCATGGGGTATGAACATGTGATATGATACAATAAAGCTTCCCGGAAGCAAGACTGAAGGCTCTCTAAAGTCCGAACAAGTTATCCCTGTTCGGTTCACCAGGATCACTTGATAGAAAACCACTAAGTACAACTTAGGTGGTAACACACTCATGCAACATAAGGTTGCTGACCAGTAAGAGGCTCTAGAAATCGCAATGAATCTTGAGACTGCTCCTGTCATCGATAATTCTGGTATCGCCCAAATCCAAGCACAGTTGGCAGCGATCGCTCTAGAGCTTCGCGATATGAAGAAAGGAAAAACCGGTTGTGAAGAGGTTTGGTGTACACAATGTCGGACAGAAGGTCACGATAGGGACCAATGCCTTATGGTCAGAAATTACCTGAATACTGGTGCACCAAACCTGTTCAAACCCATTGTTCTATATTGTGAGATCTGTCGGACAACCAGCCAGCATCGACTTGAAAACTGCCATCTTCTCTAGAGGTATGTACAAGTCCCCAAGAACCCCTACTACAACTTCTATAAGTTAGTAGGGCATAATGAAGAGGAGTGTCGCAGCTATGACCTTATGAGAGAACGCACCTATGATGCCTACCAAGTGTAGAATGAGGGACAGAGTAATGATGGCTATGGTTATCGGGGTGGTGCCTCCGGTCGAGGTGCTTTTGGAGGCCATGGTCGCGGTGGTATGGCAGGAAGAGGCAGAGTCCAGGTGGTGTGTTACAACTGTAACCAAGCTAGGAATCTAGCTCAGGACTGTCAGAATCCCACTACGACATGTCAATATTGCCGCACAGTAGATCATGTGATTGAGCAGTGCCCCCAGCTGATAGCTAAGATTCAGGAAAGAAAAAGTGGCCCTACCTAGAATATTCAGTTGATTTTCGTCGAGCAAAGACTTGCTCCAGCCATCAATGTTGTTACACGGAGTGGAGCTATGACGTAGAATACAAAGAAACAGCTTGCCAAGGCATGGGTTCGTAAGGCCCCCGAGAAAGTCCCAGCACTTGATAGTGAAAGAGAACAAGAGACAGTCATGGAGGCCACGTGCAATTTTTTTGATCCTAGCACAGCAGTAATACCCACGCAGCAACATCAGGAGGAGTCACAGCCGCAAGATGCTTCTATGGATAAAGTAAGTACACTTTCCTCCTTTTTATAGAGCTATATGAAACTCTTGAGGAATCAGAATGCTTTAAAGGAATTGCAAAAAGTTCTTGCTTTCTGTGAACCTCAGAGAAGAGTTGATAAGGAGAAAACTGTTAATCGTGTTTGAAGAACTGGTAGGGAAATGAGATTGAATGTTCATATAGGGGAATATGATATGACTGATGTCATTCTGGATTTAGGATCAGAAGTCAATGTCCTCACCAAGCAAACCTGGGAGCAAATGGGGAAACCTGTCCTTGCTTAGTCCCCTATACAATTGAGGTTAGCCAATTATCAAAGGATTGTGCCCCTAGGGAGATTCCCTAGAGTCCCAATAGATATTGATGGGGTCAATACTTTGGCGGACTTTGAAGTTATTGAGATCATTGATGACAACAACCCCTATCCAGCTCTGTTAGGAATTGAATGGGCAATGGAAAATGATGCAGTCATTAACCTTAATAAGCGATAGATGACCTTCAAAGGAAAGGGTTTGAGAGTGATAATACCCCTAGACCCTTCCCAAGGAGAAAGATACACAGAAGCACTCATAGATGAAGACCAGGATGTTCTGGAGCACATCTATAACAACACAGCGCAGGAAGAAGATTACATTGACCCTACTGCCGAAGGTATTATGGATTGGCAGTGTGACAATTCCTGTATGACGGATTTAGATGATGGTTTAGAGAACTGGTAGAACTGATTGTATGAGCTACATGGACATATATGCACTAGAATTACCAAGTCCCTTAGATGGCTTCGTTCATAGACAAGAACCGTACCCACTTCTGATGGTTCGACAGACCCAGAAGAGTCTCCTACACCATTCTCAGAACATATACTGGAGCTGTAGAAACTTGAGATTCTGGCTTCAGCATTTGAAGTCACCATAGCCAGAAGGTCGACTTCCCATTAGAAATACATTCCTAGTTGGGAAACTGGTCTGACCTCCCTTCGCATGAGATTTGGGGATCCGCTCCAGAGGGCGCGCAGCAGGTTCAATGGACAGAGTAGACCGCAGGAACACTTGGAGCATTAGTATGGAACTTGGAAGCTTGTACTTCGTACAGAATGGATACCTATATTTGTCCATATCCAGGCACCTGTAGTCAAAAACTGGTACATGGATATTGGGCCTCGGCACACTAATGTGTCTAGTGATAAAGCAATAGCCCAGTCCTGCCCTCACTGGACGGCACAAAACACTAGGGGAGCGAAGCTCATAGTGTGGTTGCAGAACTTGCCCGCATATGCTGAAGGTCATTATCATGATGAAGGTCCTTATTGCGACACAGCTGTGGTACTGGTTGTGCCGCACCACAAAATGCGACCATTGGAACTCTGCCAGTTTGGTGGTGCTGGTAATTTAAACGCCTTAATTTCCTGTCCTAAGGTTATCCACCGAAATATGGTACCGTAAAAGCAGGATCTCAGTCAGATTTGGTGCCTTCAATGCACATTTATGGCCGATTTGATCGATGGATTGTATAAGAAGACACCCAGGTATGGGAAAATCACATTCCTCAGTTTCACAATTGAACCTATGTCCAGTGATCAAGAACTTCAGGACTTATTAAGAGAATTTGAATAGACAGGTCTGCAGAAAATTGTTCACCCCCCTTCTGCACCTGTAGCATGTGAGGAGACTCTACCAGCACCGAGTCCACCAATGCAAACACGGTCTGCCAGGAAACAGTTCAAGCCTGAAGTCTGTTCTAAGCAGAATGAAGATCGACACAAACAATCTAGGCAAACATCGAAGGATTTTAGAATGGATCTGCCTGGTTCAATAGAAATCCTAAGTGAAGGAGAGGAGAATATTGCATCGCGACGACCACCATATATCCCGCCTCTTCGACCATGAGTTAAACCACCTCGATGGAACAAGAAGTTCACAATACGCACCCCTTCACTACCATAGGGTGTGCAGCTGGTTGGGATCATGACAGGAAAGATAGACCGGCTTAAGTATGCCGACCATGATACCAATGATCATGGAAAGTTTCCACAGTTCGCACCAGAAACGTATTTGCACTTTGTCAAGTACGATGAGACCGAGGCGACGTTATTAGAAGTCAAATGATGGACTGCCAGCTTGGATCAAGCGGGTCTGTTGAAGATGCTCAACATTCCCCATTTTGGTCGTGGGACATAGGTGACCGTAGTGGTCAAGCAGCTGCTAGCACTAGTTCATGACAACCACCTATGGATAGGAGACAAGAAAATTCCTATCAATGGCGAGCTCATTCAAAGGATCACTAGCTTACCAATAGCAGTGCCTAATTCGGTGACTGAATTTCCCTCAAAGCATGAGGATACGAAGCTCACACAAACCATTAAGGAACACTTTGGCCTAACGAAGGGAAAACGCGGGTATCACACTTCTGTGATTCAGAAACATCACATTCGCTTCGCAGCTGAACTCTTAGCATGAAAAATTAGATAAAGACAAAGCTAAGTACATGAACAGGCTTGATGAAGCCATTGGACTCATGCAATACTCAGTCTCTAAGGATCTTCTTTTTCACATTCAAGACTTGGACACTCCCAAGGAGGTTTGGGACAAGCTTGCTTCTTTGTTTGATAAGCATGATGAGATGAGGATCCATCAACTAGAAAATAATATAGTTACTCTCAATCCATAAGACTTCGAATCTCTAAATGAATTCTTCTCAAAGCTCAAGAACCTGATATATCAGTTGAAGCAATGCAACGTGAAGAAGGGTGAAGATCAGCTCATTCTTGCTATTCTCACAAAGCTCAATTCAGACTACTCAGTATTTGTATCCACCTTCCAAACAGTAAGGCTCACTACTCCAAATTGGAAGATGCCCACCCTTGATGCTTTCATTCAATCTCTTATTTCTGAGAATGATAAATTGATCCAAATGGGGATCATTCGATCTCCCAGAAATCTAGCTCTTGTTGCAAGAGGAGATAAGGCAGTGAATGATAGAGGGAAGCAAAGAGATGAGTCTGAACAGTCAAAAGAACCTTCAGGTTCAAAGAGAAGCAAGAAGAATGGCAAAGGCAAGGTTCTCTGCCCTTACTGTGGAATGGGCTTCCATTCAGAAAGATCCTATATGAGAAGACAACTTGATGAAATGGCTCTTCTTTTGAAAAGGCACAACATTTCTGTACCTGCTAGCGCAAGGAAGGAAGACTCTAAAGAAGAAGAAGAAGAAGAATACCCAAGGAAAGGACATGCACTGAAAGCTTGTTGCACATCAACACCTACCTTCCTCATTGATTCTGGAGCTTCCAACCATATGGCTGCATCCATAGAATCATTCTCTTATTTTCATTCCTTTGATGGTCCTAGTATTCAGATGGGCAATAACAGTAAAGTACAAACCAAAGGGAAGGGCTCTATCCAACTTGAACATGGAAGGTTCAAAGATGTATTGTTTTTTCCCTCACTAGCTTCAAACCTGTTATCTGTCTATCAGATGACCCATACTGGATCTCCAAAGCAAGTGATCTTTGGTCCTGACTCACTGGAGATCATAGATATCTCTACTGGGAGCATCATAGCAAAGGGTATTGCGAATCATGCTTCAAGAGCATATGAGTTCTCACATTTCATGCCTCCTTCAGAACCAGTACACTCTCAGCAGCCACCAGCAAGGAAAGGTAAAAACATTGCATCTACTTCTTTTACAGCTTATACTAGTATTGTAGATCCATCTATATCAGTTTATGAAATTAAGATTCAGGGTGACTCAGATCTAGATTTAGTCCCTACTTCCAAACTGGAAGCTAGGAATATGACTGGAAACTCACCTGACACTCAGAAAGGAAAGAATCTTGCGCTATGTCATACTGTTTTGCCTCCTTCAGAGAGATGCAATAGACTTCCTGTAAGATGCAATATGGCAAGGGCTCAGAAGAATGGATATGATCATACACCTCTTCATTCAGCAAGAGACAAAGGTTACATTCCTCCTTCCTCCCATCATCATTTTTGGAGAAAAAGGAGAAGTCTACATGCCAGGCCCCAGAATACATGTGCACAGCACACCATGCATGCTACTTCACTACCTCACAGAGATGAAAATTGCAGCAACATATTTTCAAGTTTTTCAAACTTGAGACCTGATTCTACCTGCTTAGATAGAAGGAGGGCTTTTTTCCCATGTGTTTTTTGCCCTAGTTACTTGTATTAAGCAGTTACTTTATTTTACTTGATGTAATGGGTGACCTATGGTCTTAGTTACCAGGGCCCACAGTTTGTCCAAGTTAGCATTCAGGGGGGGTGTTAGGATTATTAATCCTCCCTTGTCCAAATTTGGTCATATATCTAAATCAAGAGTCATGTCTAAATTGGGAGTCCATCTAGTCTATTTATAGTCATTAGCACCATTGGTTAAACTTGACCTAATTGGGGCACATGTTTCAGTTAACTAAGTGTGGGGAACACTAATTAAGGATCACTGCCTCTTATTGCACTTGATTGCATAAGTTTAGGAGTCTCCTAGATCAATCCCTGCAATTTAGGAAGCAACTGGGAGTGCCAAAACCAACCAAGGTCAGTTCACTTCAGTTAATGACTAGTCAAGCCAAGTTAGGAGTCAGTTACATTCAGTTCTAGCTCTCTACATTCAGTTAAATAATGGTTTAATTAATTGCACACATGTGGTGCATTTTTCTCACCTACCACATTCAGTTAACCATTATTTAATACTAAATGTAACACTTGGTTGTGTTTTAGAACTCCGGTTATGATTTAGACAAGGATAGTTAACTACTGGGTCTAGGAGTCAGTTACATTTAGTTCTAGCCCTCTACATTCAGTTAAATAATGGTTTAATTAATTGCACACATGTGGGGTGCTTTTCTCACCTACCACAGTCAATTAACCATTATTTAATACTAAATGTAACACTTGGTTGTGTTTTTAGAACTCCGGTTATGATTTAGACAAGGACAGTTAACTACTGGGTCCTCCAATAGTGATCTAGACAATGTCTTGGTTACCTACAGTCAAGTAGAGTCATCAATTCAAACTTCCTCATGAGGATTCGAATTGCTTGTGGCTATTAAAGCCATTTTACATTATTGTAATTATCATCTGAATTACTTTTTTGATTAATGAAAGCATTCACAGCTGCAAGCCTTTTGCACTGTTTCATTCTTCAATTGCTAAGTAAATTGTGAGATCTTCTTTGTGAGTTTTGTTTTTGTCTACATATCTATATCCTCAAATTTACAGAGTGCCCCCAGGCATAGTGTTAGGCTCGAAGTCGGATTCGACATGAAATGCCAAATCATGTGTAGGGAAACTAGACATAGCATAACTACCATAACTAGTGCTAGTGGGTTCAAAATGAGTCTCGACGTCCTCCAACATTCCATACCAGTAACACGTCAATGGGGAATCAAACCTAGAGGGAGTAGGTCTATTGTGCATGGTTCCTATCTCAGAAATCATAGGACCTAACTCAGCCAAGCCAGGTGAAGGATCATAAGCAGGAGTAAACTCCCCATCGTCTACACAAATGGGAGAAGGTGGTTTAGAAATACCTTTTAAATGGTCTCCCATGGTGTGTGAATCAATGTGTGAAATAGTCCACCTAGACTATCTAGGTCTCTCTCCCAAAGGAGGAGGAGAAGTAGAAGGAAAAATTCTTGCTAAACGCCGAGAATGATGAGGAGCCACACCTGAATCCACAATGACTCAAAAAATAGAAAATAATCTCTACTTATGTAAACCCTATGCCAACTATCATGTGCAGAGCAACCACTAATAAAATATAAAGCCAAATGTAGGCAAACAAGGGTTGGATAAATGAGCTCCCGAATGAAGCAGGTATGTCTCACCTAGGAGAGGCTTGAGACTCCCATACACAACAAGCGGAGGTACGTAAATAATTATTGTGGTCCTCAGCTTCAATGCGTAAAGTGACTCTACTGTCCGACCCCAACCTGGCCGGGACACCCATAGAATAACCCCTACAAAGCACCCCCTCGATATCCTAGGTAAGGCCACTAAGGTCACCTCAATATAATCAATGCTCAGGCTGACAGTCGTAGGTGGGATTGACCGTATGGGCAGGTTAGAAAAGCCCAAAACTCTTGAAAGAGCCCCCAGATATGAATACAACCCTAGAAATATCTTCAGTGCTACTCAGTTATGACTAGGGGTCATCCCAATCAATAACCACTCACACTGCCTCGTGCTTAACTCCCTTTTGAGAGGAGGATGTTAGTTTTTCAACATTTTAAGCTAGAATTATGTTAGGATCTTTTCACTGAGAGAATAACAAGCACAGCAATAACATAAGCACATCACATGAGACAAGAGACACAAATATTTTTCCTCGGGGAAACCATAAAGGAGAAAACCCTGCAACTTCCTCTAAGATAGTATCACCACAAGATGTGAAACCCAAAACAGTAAGATGACCTCCCAACACAACATCAGCCTTCTGTCTTCTGTCAAGCCAAAGTATTTCTTTCTCCAAAGGTGCGCCAGAATTGAGAGAGCAAGTGATGTAATTCACAAGTGAT
Source organism: Pseudotsuga menziesii (assembly GCA_001517045.1). NCBI lineage: Eukaryota > Viridiplantae > Streptophyta > Pinopsida > Pinales > Pinaceae > Pseudotsuga > Pseudotsuga menziesii. Next base: position 65,086 of record LPNX010693189.1, read on the forward strand.
AAATAGAGAGACTCACACTCTCTATTTATATTAGTCTGTTCACTTGAATTGCCATTTCACACGTAGGCTCGACCTAATAATTACTACTCGAGCCTACACCTTAATTAGTGTATAATAACTAAAGTGCCCCAAAACTGTGGGAACTTACCTAATGACTTGATATGACTTGTTTACATTATTAATCTTCCCGATCGGAACATCGGGGCATGACAACATGACTAAATACATAATAGAAACATCCCGGAATAAACATCGGGTTACAATACATAAGATATATGGAAGAATACATTCCGAAGTTACATATACATCAACACTCCCTCTTAACTAGGAAGGTATTCTTTTGACACAATTTTCAGCACTGGTCTTCTTCTCTGTATCAACTGGATCATCTCGTCTTCAAGTCATATTCATTGGATCTGGATCATCATCACTGGACTAGATCTGGATCATCACTCGATCTGGATCATCTCTTGATCTAGATCACCACTGCTGGATCTGGATCATCACTCGATCTGGATCATCACTCGATTTGGATCTCTTGGAGTCATCATAACTGGATCTGGATCATAGCTCGATCTAGATCATCTCTGGTCATCATCATGTGTGTACTATCTCGTCATAGGAAGTTCTACAGATCCAGCCCTTTTTCATGCTAGTTGTAGGCCTACCCTCATGTAGGTCTTTGCCCAGTACTTACATCTGACCTGCTCATAAGAAAGGCACGCCCAACACTCACATCTGATCATGTAGTAAACTACAATCACATCAGAAAGGCCCAGCACTCACATTCACCAACATGGTAGGACACACCTACTATCATCCGTGAAATGGCTCAGCACTTACATCTGATCTACTCGTCAGAAAGGCACAACCATCTAGGGTAACACATCCAGCCACACTGATGGAAGACTCCCATCCAGACAAGAACACATCCTATCACAGTGATGAGAGATTTCAACACTTACATCTGACCTACTCATCAGAAAGGAACAACCATCCAGGGGAACACATCCAACCACACTGATGGAAGACTCCCATCCAGACAGGAACACATCCTATCACAGTGATGAGAGATTTCAGCACTTACATCTGAGCACATGGGAACACATCCCTCAGTCGCTCCAGAAAGGCTCTGCACTTACATCCACCCAGGGGAACACATCCGACCACACTGATGGAAGGGCTTGCACTCACATCTGATCCTACGAGAACACATCCCAGCAGTCATATCAAAATGGCCCCCAGTCCTCGACTGAGCTACCTGGTAACTGACTAGGCGCCTCCATTCTCCTAGAGAATGGTAGTTGCCCTTACATCCGACCTGCTCATCGGAATGGCCAACACTCACATCTGACATGGAAGGAATTAAATCCTTTAGCCATGAACATAATGGTTCAGCCCTTACATCTGATCAAGTAAGAACACATCCCTCTATCACATCAGAATGGCTACTCAGTCCTACACTGAGTGTTCCTGGTAACTGACCAAGTGCCTCCATTCCTAGAATGGCAATTGCCCTTACATCTGTCCTACTCGATAGAATGGCCAGCACTCATATCTGACATGGAAGGGAGCAACCCTACCACCATGATAGAATGGCTCAGCCCTTACATCTGACCATGGAAGGAACCAATCCTCTCACCATGTCAGAATGGCTATGGATCTCATCACTTTCTCTAGGAGGAAACCTCGATCTGGAGAACACCAAGTCTCTCTCTGAAGTACTCGAACTTCAGCCTAGCCAATGGCTTCGTCAATACATCAGCTATCCATTCCTCCGTCACAACATACTGGAGCTTCACTGCTCCTCTCTGCACCATATCCCTGATATAGTGATACTTGATCTCGATATGCTTCGACTTGTCATGGAACACTAGATTCTCTGACAACTTCAGGAAACTCTGGTTGTCACAATGTATACAAGTAGCATCCAACTGGAGATCAAATATATCAGACCGTAGCTTCCGCAGCCATACTTCCTCACAACTAGCTGAACAAGCTGCGACATACTCTGCTTCAGTTGTACTCAATGCCACACAGGATTGCTTCTTGCTAAACCAAGAGATCACACCTGATCCCATACTGAAGCAACACCCTAAAGTACTCTTCTTGTCGATGGCACTGCCTGCCCAATCTGAATCAACATAACCCTCTAGGTTAATCTTCTAATTCACATCGTACTTGAGTCCATAATCAACTGTACCCCTGCTAACTTTGCAACCATCAGGTGAACATGTCTCAATGTGTTCACAGCAAAGCAAATATCTGGTCTCAGGTACATCAAGGACCCAATCATCTAATGATACATCATAGCATCAACCGTCTCGGATGAAGCATCACTCAATAGCTTCATGTTTGATGCCATAAGTTTGGTCATGCAGTCCATCATCCCAAATATCTTCAGGATCTCTACTGCATACTTCCCTTGTCCAAGGAATATTCCATCCATACTCTACCACACTTCCATGCCTAGAACAATAGTGTATTGACACATAACAGGAGCATCACTGGTCTTTTGTCTTCAACCTTGAAGAAAAGGTTGGAATCCACTTTACTCTTAGTAAATCCTAGAGTCATCAGTAATCTGCCCATCCTGTCGTGCCATGTTGAACCTCAAGATATTCTGTAGTCACTCCCTCTGAAGCGAAGCATCATACTCCCTCTGTCTTCTATGCTCTATGCACTGAAAACATTCTGTACCGGAGTGACAAGTAGCTTCCTATTCTACTAATATTCTATGTGACCATCTAGTGTATAGACTTCCTTGACATCATTCTTCTTGAACTGGTCTTCCCTTTCTTCTTGGTGGCTGGAAGGTTCTACATCAATGATGTCATTGCACTTGTCATATTATTCTTCATTTTGAAATGTCGTCACTTGTTCTTTGGAACAAGTTTCGTCCTTCTTTGCTTGCAGGCGATTATGTATGCGATATTTCCTAAAAGTCAAATGCATTTGTATGGTTAGAAAATTTCATATGGAATATTCATACTAGCAAATACTTATGCATAAATATATGATCATGCAACTACTTTAGCCAATACAACATTCATCCATATCTCACTGAAACTTTCTAGATGCCTTCCATCTATACCAGGACAACATTGAGATTGTGCACTAATCCAATATGTCAGCAAAGAGGTTTCATTCTAGATAAGTAGCAATGGAGAATTTGTATAGCACCATGAGCTACTTACCCATCACATGCATATTAGTAGTATACTGTCATTAATGCAAACATCCTATCATGCATAATACATAAATTGAATATAAACAAATGCATAACAAAATAATATAATGAAATGACAATTGAATACTTATCTTTATTTGTTTCGAGGGTAGACTCCTTCTTGAGCCTTCAGCTTCATCGTCTTCTTCATTCATAATAGCATCGTTCCTTATCCAAAAGCGAAGGTGGATAAGAATTTCTTCAAGAGTTGAGTTCTTCATATTCCTCATTGCTTGAGGGATCTGCTTTGGATGGAAAGAGCTTGATCTTCAGTTTCTCCCACCTTCTCTTCTTGAGCTTCTTCTTCTTGTGAGTTCTCTTTCTAGAGTCTATTGAAAGTAATCACTTTCTTCCAGCACACATTCCTCACATGAATGAATTCCACGATCCTGGGAGGAAATTCAAGGTGGCCATCACCACTTCTGCTTCAAGTTGTTCTTGATTTTGAGAGACTCTTATGATTGCATGGTCTCTACATTCTAGATCTTCACATTCTTCAACTGGTTTCTTTAGGTCATATTCTAATTTTTGTTCTTCCCTTCAAATAGCTTGAAATTCTGGAAGACCTTCAACAACTTTGCTTGCAATAGGTAGTGCTCTGTAATGCACATGTGCAATCCTTCTATGCCAAAGCTCATTTGGCTCTACTGTGTCATGGATCAAGGCTTGTTCTAGATATCCCTTCAATTTGTACAATCCTCCTTCTTGTTCTTCAATCACTACCACATCCTCGATAGTCTTTCCTTTTGGCCATATGAATGCAGCCCGCATTCCTTTTGCATCAATGCTGAAATAGAGAGAAGGTTCTTCTTCAATACTTATTTGATTGTTAGAGACTTACCAGAGTCTAGCTTGTATGAAGATTCCCTGCTACCTTTTATTGGATGTTGGTATTCATCTCCTAGTTTCACCTTGTGAGGTGATTCATGTTCTGACAGTCTTACAAAGGATTCCAAGAATCCCATCATATGTTTGGAAGACCCACTGTCTATAAGCCAATCATCACTTCCATGAGTAATGTTACCTATGAGAGCTGATATTAGAACATATTCATCCTTGCTTGAATAATCTTCACTTTCATATCTAGATCTCTTTCTGGATGGTTCATCATCCTCTGCAGCATGAGCATGATGTCTTCTTTGGCCTCGTCTCCCTCTGAAACTGGAACCTCCATACTCATGTAGGTGTCCAATCCATTTTATTCAGAGAGATCATATACTTCCAGGCTTGGAATTTTTCAACTTCCCCAATCTTGTCACCAAGCTGATGTGATATATCATATTGAAATGAGAACCTCAAATGGAAATAGCAAAGGATTAGATCTTACCAATTTGAGGTGTCCGTCCTTGTCCCGGAGTTCGTTGATCTAGGGTTTGTCACAGAAACCCTAATTTTCAAAACTTGGAATATTTCAAATCTAATTGGATGAACAGATAGATATCTTAAAATGGAGCTGTCCAATCTACTCCTTTTCTAAAAACAGTGGAGGGAAGCTCCTGAAACAGGAAGCCCTAATTTTCTGATTTCTTCTGCAAAAATTCCTGTTACTGTTTCTGTGATATATCCGAAATTAATGCTCTTCTATGTCTGAAATTTTTCACTAAAGTAAATTCACATATCCCAAATCCAACACCACAAGTTTTATCAGAATTGGTTTCACCATTTGGGATTTATGATCCTTTTCCCAATGTGACCTGTTACAGGACTGTTCAGAACAGCAAAGTTGTACGGAATGCCACGTGTCACTGGTTCATCTTCTAAGTCTGATCTTCGGACCATAGAAATTAAATTCTGTGCCATTTCTGGAACATCTTCAAGAATTCCATTTGGACCTTCTTAGCCCGAGATATTGCATATCTCCCCAGATGTCCTGTTCAGGGATGAATTCTGGAAGAGGCTGGAACCCTAGCTTGGAGAGATCATATCTCCTGGAGTACAGGGAATCAGAGTCTGATTTTTGGACACAGGATTAATGATGATTTTATATTTGTCCCCTGAAATTTTCAGCTTCTGATACTTTTCCAATATTTGAATATAGCGACTGTACCAAAACTTAGCAGTTTTAGTATTTAGGGTTTCTCCTAGCTTAGGGTCAAACTAGGGTTTGACTTTCCTGGAGTTTCACCCAACCAAATTTCTTGATCCAGGTCTCTAAAATTCAGTTTTGATGAGGAGAACAATCCTATTCTGGTATCACTCAAAAAATCCTCTTCTGTAGAAATCCCTAATTTCCACATCGAAACTGAAAATGCTTGAAATTGAATTCCGCATCAACAAAAAGATGCACCCTTCAATGGAGAGTCATCCTAGCATACTTTTGTTGAAAATCTATGGAGGAAGATCCAAAAAATAGGGATACCTAGTTATTGTAGCTGCATAATGTCTTCTTCTGAGGTTAGCTCTGATACCATGTTAGTTTTTCAACATTTAAGCTAGCATTATGTTAGGATCTTTTCATTGAGAGAATAACAAGCACAGCAATAACATAAGCACATCACATGAGACAAGAGACACAAAGAGTTTTCCTCAGGGAAACCATAAAGGAGAAAACCCCACAACTTCCTCTAAGATAGCATCACCACAAGATGTGAAACCCAAAACAGTAAGATGACCTCCCAACACAACAGCAACCTTCTGTCTTCTGTCAAACCAAAGTATTTCCTTCTCCAAAGGTGCACCACACTTGAGAGAGAAAGTGATGTAATTCACAAGTGATAAATAGAGAGACTCACACTCTCTATTTATATTAGTCCATTCAATTGAATTTCCATTTCACACGTAGGCTCGACCTAATAATTACTACTCGAGCCTACACCTTAATTAGTGTATAATAACTCAAGTGCCCCAAAACTGCGGGGACTTACCTAATGACTTGATATGACTTGTTTACATTATTAATCTTCCCGATCGAAACATCAAGGCATGACAACATGACTAAATACATAATAGAAACATCCCATAATAAACATCAGGTTACAATACATAAGATATATGGAAGAATACATTCCAAAGTTACATATACATCAACAGAGGATGCTGAGAAACACTAGTTATACCAAGGATTTCACACACTCACCTGGACAGACACATACATGTTGTCGTTTAGTGAACTTGGAGAATTTACTTACAATGAACTATTCCAAGATCCTAAAACCTAAGCTTGTTGGTGCACCCTAGAAAAGAAAAGAGTGTAATTCATTTTAATTGGCTGCTTTATTACTCAAAAAAGGGATATGACCGTGCAACTAATGGTGTTATGATGCAACATGAAGTAAAATACACACCTAACAATCAACGCAAATGCATTGTGTCCATGAAAACAGGGTATGATACTACGTGAAATGCACAATTTTTCTTCAAATGATAAATGCAAACTTTTCTTATATGAAGTCCTAACTAGTACTCCAAAGCAAATCTAGTGCAAGTACAATGCAAAGATGCAAAAATGCAATGCATGATGATAAGAAAATGTTTTTGGATTTTTTGAAATAAAATGAGATGCAAAAAGCAAAAGAATGATTCTAGGACCCCTAGAATCTACAAGGACACACAAATAGCACTCAAGCAAAGCACTAAGGTAAAAGAACTCTAATGCACTAATCTCAAACAAAAAATCAAAAATGCCATGACAAGAACCTTCTTAAAAAAAAAATTAGCCTAAGAAAAAAAAACATTTCTGGTCAGCAATAGAGGTCTAAACAGACTCAGGCACTGCCAAAGGAGACTTAGCAAATATCAAAATTCACCCAGCAACCAATTTAATCCCACAAAAAGGAAAAAGCAAGGGCATACATGACTGTTCACAGTAGACCCATGTGCATACATGGAAATATCAGAGAAACCCGTGTGTATACATGACTTTGAGTTAAAAACTCGCGTACAGGAAGAAAGGTGCATAAAATCAAGGAAAACAGACAAGATGAGACAAACTTTACACCAATCAGACACTACCAGACATACATTACCCTAGACCCAACACAAAAACAATAGAGAAAGAGAAATTCAAATTCATTGAATGCTGATAAAACAATCCCCAAAGGACAACTACTAGGAACTCCCCAGTGGAGTCACCAATTTTGTTATGGAGAGAAATTCGTATGGCTTGGGATACCACAATAGACAACTTGACTCCAGAAATCAATCCTTTCCAATATGAAATAGAAATTAAGTGTCTAACACTAAAGGATCAGACCTCGTACCTTATTCCAGACGGTTGAAGTAGATCCCCGTTGAGCTTTCCAATCTCCAACTTGAATTGATAGATTACTTCCTCAACAACAAGTAAACAATACAAGCATTCTATATATCATGGTGTTTGATCTATTCTAGCATATATAATCAATAATGTATAAGCATTTGACATGATCCCATGGATAAAATATTCATTCAAACACACATTATTGGACAGGAAAAGATATTTCTATTAATATAAATCAGAGATTACAAGATACAACCTCTAACAGCACGTCTGCGAACCGGAGAAACTGAATCCCCCACTTGGGCCTCCACCACTTCAATCCTCCATCTCTTGATAGCAAGCTCACAAGGAAAAGGCAAGCTTGGGAAGAACACACTAGTGCTCCAAGGGACAAAGGGATGTAGACTCAACAATAATTTTCAACAACAATGGACTATAGTTTCTTTGCTCTCAATTCTCTCTTCTTTCCTTCAATGTACCAAGGGGTTCCTTATATATCTTTTCAAAGGGGTAATGAAAGGTCGAATCCAAGCAATCTCAAGTCATAGGGAAGGCCAGGAGTCACATGAGTCGGATCCATCTCAAGGAAAACTCCAAAAGGATTTGGATTATGTACACATCCCGATGTACACGGTTTTAGTGGTCAAACCCACATATATACGCGCTTATAGGTTTAAAAGTCACGTGTATCATTTTTCACATGTTTTTAGGGATGATCAAGGAAACATCAAAGGACAAAAAATGGTCCATGGGGTCTAAGGAGTCTGCAATGGGACAAGGGAAGTCCATACAAAGTGCGATTCACCTGAAGTGGTGAAATCAGCTATAACACTCCCATTGATGAGATTTGGTAACACGACAACATCTAATTGCTGCAACTACATAGTGCCTCCAAAGGTAATAGACTGAACAAGATAGGGACCTAGCCAGTGCATTTGTAACATACCTATATGCTTGATAAAATTACTGTCATATAACAGTACCAAATCTCCTACTGCGAACTATTTGTGCTTAATATGGCGATCATGCCATGCCTTTTGTCAATCTTTCACAACCTATTTCTTGAATCCTGTGATGTAATGATCCTCATTGAGCTGAATCATCTGCACAACACGTGCTTCTAATTCCTCTGCATCCACCATGCCCATTGTCATGGAAATGCACAAGCTAGGAACGATGTACTCCATCGACATGACTATATCTTTCCCATAAACCAAATTAAATGGTATGTGACCTATGAGCTATTTGCAGGTAGTATGATAGGCCCATAAAACTACAGGAATTTTCAGATCCTAGTCATCGTGGTTGGTTTTACATACCTTGGTTAGTGCTATCTCCAAAATTTTGTTGAAGGCCTCAATAGTGCCATTTGCCTGCAGATGGTAGGGAGTACTTCGCTTATGTTGTACCTGAAGCTCCTTAGTAAGCACTTTTATCATTTGGTTGACAAAGTGACTACCTTGGTCACTCATCAGGATTCAAGGGCACCCAAAGCGCATCATAATGTTCTCAAAAATAAACCATGCTGCTATTATGGCAGTACAATCAATGAATGGTGCAACCTCCTCCCATCGAGTCAGGTAGTTAGTTGCAGTGATAATATAGCGGGCACTAGTGCACTTACATAGTGGATTGATATGACCCACAAATTCAACGGCTCATTTATCAAATGGTTGCAATGTCACCTGCGGTACCAGCGACATCTTGTCTCTCCATGATGGTCTACCAACCCATTGGAATACATCACAACTCTTGCCATAGTTTGTGGCATCGTTATACAATGTAGGGCATCGAAGCCTAGCATGCAGTACCTTCCAGTTAGTGGCACGACCTCCACAGTGACCTCCTACAACACCTGCGTGTGCTTCCTCTAGAATAGGACCCTCCTCATGCAGTAAGACGGATCGTCACAATATCTCATCCGGTCCAATTTTATAGAGTTGTCCTGCAATGAGTGAAAAATCAGACGCTTTGACGACTAGCTGATTCTTCTGGCTAATCGACATATCTGTAGGGGCGAGGTCAGTAGATAAAAAGTGAAGAATGGGGCCATAGTAATCATCTACGATTTCAACTCAGAATAATTGTGCATTAGGTATCCCATCGTCGATATTAGTGGGTTCTTAACCATTCTCAATACGTGACAGATGATCTGGGCCAGCGTTCAATCGTCCTGGATTTACCACTATTTCAAAATCAAATTCTTGGAACAAAAGCAGCCACATGCATATTCTCCCCCCCAACATAGGCTTATTTACTAGGTATTGCAAAGCTCAATGATCAATGAACATCTTAAAGTGTCAACCCAACAAGTAAAGTCTGAATTTTTGTAGACCATATACCATCGTCGAGCCTTCCCTTTCAGTCCTTGTGTAATTTCATTCAGCAAATGATAACTTCCTACTGGCATATGCTATGGGATGATCCAATTCACCTCGTCTAGTTGTGCGAGAACAACCACCAGCACAGTATAAGAGGCATCAACATGCACATGGAATTCCTTAATCCAGTTAAAAAAAACTAGTATGGGTGTAGAGCCCATCTTAGCCTTCAAGGTGTCGAAGCTGCCTTGACATTCCTAAGTCCATTCAAATGTAGCATCTTTCTTTAGTAGTTTTTCCATAGGAGCAGTAATCACAGCATATCCCTTGATAAACTTGTGATAGTAGCATGTGTGGCCCAGTGTTTCTAAAATCATTTTTACATTCATCAGTTGTGGTAAAATCAGGATGAGCACAATATTTGTCAAATCTACCAACAGACCTTCTTTGCAGACAATGTGCCCAAGTAATATACAAAAGGGTGCATAGAAAATAAATTTCTTGGAATTCAATGCAATCTAATGCTGTCGACATTGTTCCAACATTAGTCGCAGATTGTCTGGGTGGTCTTTAGCTAAATTGTAGACAGTCCAGTCATCCATATAGACCTACAGGAACTTTTGAATAAAATCCTTAAAGACTGTGACAATGATGTGGGAGAATATGGTGGGGGAATTTTCAGCCCAAATGGCATGATGGTATATTGGAAACAACCCCACTCGGTGACGAGTGTAGTGTTATGGCAATCCTCCTTTTCGATCCAGATCTAGTGGTAGCCCAAAAGACCATCTATGAATGAATATACCTCCTGTCCATCTACACATTCCAAGACTTCATCTATGAAAGGGGTTGGGAATGGGTTGTGCAATATACATGCATCATTCAATTTTCTTAGATCGACACAGATGTGGATTTATTTAGTCTTCTTGTATTGGACCACCATCGAGCTTAAACACTATGATTTTTCTACCAACTCGATGATCCCAACATCAAGCATTCGATCAAGATTAATTTCCATGTGATCCATATACCACAGGTTCATTCTATACAGCCTCTAGCGGACTGGTTTGGCATCCTGCTTGAGTAGAATCTTCACTTCTCCCAAATTAGCAAGGATCCCCTTCATCCTAGAAAACTGCATGGGGAATAGATCCTAGAATTCACGCAATAGATATATGATTTTGGCTATCATCTCCTTGCCCCAATAGTTCCCATCATCGACAAAATTTGGGTTTTCTTCCATCCCAATGTCGATTTCCCTAATGCGTAGTAGCTAGCTCATCAAGTCTGTTGGTATGTTGGGAGTTGTGACACCATGAATTCCCTCAAACTTTGGGATATTAACATTCTAGAGCTCTTCATTGTCTTCAGGTTCTCTAGACAAGTTTTAACATATCATCGTGGATTGGACAGAGCAATTTGCATGGGGATCAACCAGGTATGTGACAGGGGTGACTTTTAGTACTATGTCAAGGATAATGTGTAAAGCATTACATACCTCAACATTGGCATCCTTGAAGCTAAATGTCTACACAAAGTGAATTGATAGCTCCTCCCAAGTGGTAATGGTTTTGCGCAACTCTGTTGCTACATACCAGGACCATGGCATTTCTTCGAGAGTATGAATAACAGTGTGAACCCACTCATCTCTGGGTCACGATCTCCATAACATATGACATTCATTCAAATGAATAGTGGGGTCATTCTATCTGAATGTAGTCTTATGAATATCCTCCTTTGCGATCTGGATTTAGTGGTAGCTCGAAAAACCATCTATGAAGGAATATAACTCCTGGCTGTCTACACCTTCCAGGACTTCATCTGTGAAAGGGGTCGAGAATGGGTCGTGCATACATGCATCATTCAATTTTCTTAGATCGACATAGATGTGGATTTATTTAGTATTCTTGTCTTGTTACACCATCGAGCTTATCCACTATGATTTTTCTACCGACTCGATGATCCCAACATCAAGCATTCGATCAAGCTCAATTTGCACATTATCCATATACCACGGGTTCAGTCTATATGGCCTCTAGCAAACTGGTTTGGAATCCTGCTTGAGTGGAATCTTCATTTCTCCCAAATTACCAAGGATCCCTTTCATCCCAGAGAACCGCATGGGGAATAGATCCTAGAATTCACGCAATAGATATATGATTTTGGCTATCATCTCCTTGCCCCAATAGTCCCCAACATTGGAAAATTTCGGGTTTTCTGCCGTCCCAATGTTGATTTTCCTAATGTACAGTAGCTGGCTCATTGAGTCCATCTGTATGTCAGGATTTGTGACACCACAAATTCCCTCAGACTCTAGGATATTAACATTCCATAGCTCTTCGTTGTCTTCAGGTTCTCCAGACAAGTTTTAACACATCATCATGGATTGGACAGAGTAATTTGCATGGAGATCAACCGGGTATGCGACAGGGGTGACTTTTAGTACTATGTCAAGGATAATGTGTAAAGCATTACATACCTCAACATTGGTGTCCTTGAATCTAAACGTCTACACAAAGTGAATTGATAGCTCCTCCCAAGTGGTAATGGTTCTGCGCAACTCTACTGCTACATACCAGGACCATGGCATTTCTTTGAGAGTATGAATAAAAGCGTCAACCCACTCATCTCTAGGTCATGATTTCCATAACATTCGACATTCGATCAAATGACTTGTGGGGTCATTCTGTTTGAATGTAGTCTTATGGCAATCCTCCTTTGTGATCTGAATCTAGCGGTAGTCTGAAAAACCATCTATGAAGGAATATACCTCCTGGCCATCTACGCCTTCCAGGACTTCATCTGTGAAAGGGGTCAGGAATAGGTCATGCATACATGCATCATTCAATTTTATTAGATTAACACAGATGTGGGTTTCTTTAGTCTTCTTGTCTTGGACCACCATCGAGCTTATCCACTATGATTTTTCTATCGACTCGATGATCCCAACATCAAGCATTCGATCAATCTCAATTTCCACATTATCCATATACTGCAAGTTCAGTCTATACGGCCTCCGGTGGACTAGTTTGGCATCCTACTTGAGCAGAATCTTCATTTCTCCCAAATTACCAAGGATCCCCTTCATCCCAAAAAACCACATGGGGAATAGATCCTAGACTTCATGCAATAGATATATGATTTTGGCTATCATCTCCTTGCCCCAATAGTCCCCAACATTGGCAAATTTCATCTTTTATGTCCTCCCAATGTTGATTTTCCTAATGCACAGTAGTTGGCTCATCGATTCCATCGTTATGTCGGGAGTTGTGACACCGTGACTTCCCTCAGACTCTGGGATATTAAAATTCCACAACTCTTCATTGTCTTCAAGTTCTCCAGACAAGTTTTAACACATCATCATGGATTGGATAGAGCAATTTTCATGGGGATCAACTGGGTATGTGACAGGGGTGACTTTTAGTACTATGTCAAGGATAATGTGTAAAGCATTACATACCTCAACATTGGTGTCCTTGAAGCTAAACATATACACAAAGTGAATTGACAACTTTTCCCAAGTGGTAATGGTTCTGTGCAACTCTGCTGCTACATACCAGGACCATGGCATTTCTTCGAGAGTATGAATAAAAGCATGAACCCACTCATCTCTAGGTTGCGATGTCCATAACATCTGACATTTGATCAAATTACTAGTGGGGTCATTCTATCCATCATATATCCCAACATGGTAAACCTCTACATCACCAAAATAGACCATCATGAATCTCTAGCCATGCTACCAGTCGTGGACCATCCATTTGTGTGTCTCCCACCAATGGGCCAGGGTAGCCTTTAGTGCTACGTCAAGAGCCAATATCCTTTGCGGTTCCAACACTTTCGTTTCAAATTCTTGAAAGAAATCATAGAGTCCTAGCAGTCCTTCATAAATGGTAAAATCGACCATCTCAGTTACAACATGTTAGAGAGACTGCGTTATTAACCCACACTTCCAAAATGATACCTCATGCAATCGATTCTGCCAATTTTCCAGAGTATCATCAAAATATGAGGATGCAGAACTTGTGTTGTGCCATCCAAGTTTGTCGTTGATAGTGGGATGGATGTAGTCCTCAGAGATGTTGTATGATTGATCCCAACTTCTCCTAACTTCATGCTTCACTGGTTCAATATAGCACCATCCTTCCTGAGGTTCCATAGGAGCAATGGACCTAACATCCTGGTTCTCAAACATCATAAATTGGTTTTTGAAGTTGATAACTGCCATGCTATCATTATCCCACCCAATTCCTAGTAACTCTAGATAGGAACCACCATCCTCTACAACTTCTATCACATCAAAGTTAACACGTGCTTTCATACCTTCAATGTCGACAACCAAATTTGAAACATGACTGATTGGCTGAACCTTCACCTTATTTGCTAACCACAGCTGCACTGGTGACCATCCTAGTGTTGGATTCCCCATCGATTTCCAATTTTGCTTCGTCAGAATGTTGACATTAGATCCAAGGTCTAGATTGACCAAGTCAACCTCATAGTCCCCAATCTGGATGTTCATCCTCATTTCCTTGCCTGTCTTTATTTTTTCCAAGGAATTCACAGCAGAATCCTTCACTATCTTATTCAGAAAGTGCATCAATGTCTCAAGCTTGAAAAGGGCATCTGCATCCTTTGCCAGTGATAGATGACTTTCAAAAAACTTACCAAGAGTTCCATGCTACCATGATTGTCCTACTTCTATAGATGGGTCAAAAGAAAAGGGCATGTCAATAATTGGCATCTTACCTGGATTCCTTCCAATCGCCTGCTTCACTTCAAAGAAAGTGTCTTTTTCTATTGCAATATCAAATGCAAATTTTTTCTTGCCAGTAATTCAAATAGGTTGTTGTGGTCCATCATTAGTTGTCATGCCAGCATGAGTGAAAATCCTGACATCAACATCCTTCATCCTTGCTTATGCATAGATTGTTGCAACTGTCGATGCTTGATGCAAGTTCTGGGCTTGAGCTCCCAGCTGATTCGTAGCTTGATTCATTGGTATATTCTGAGCCTAGGGTGGATTTTGAGTAGGAGTCTGATTCTGCTATGGGATCTGACATTGGAGGGGTGGCTGATTCTGATTCTGAGTGTTCTACAACTAGGGAATATGTCCAGCTTGCCATTTTGCGATCAATTGAGGACAATTTTCGACGTTATGATTACCGATTGCACAGTATGTATAATGCACATGTGGAAATTCTCTTTAATAATGCTTGAATATCCCACATGTATAACACTAAATGGATTCCTGATCTCAGCCACATCCTTGACTAAAGCCTCATATGCGGCCCCTAAAGCTTCCACAGAATCCTCCATGGGTTCCTCCCTGTTGGAACTATGGCTAAGCTAGATGTTGTTGTGGAAGTTGTTGTTGAACATATTACATAGCTTGTGGTTGATTATACTATGGTCGGTGCACCTGGTTACACTACGGTTGTACGACTATTTGTGGCTATGGCACAAACTATGGTTGTGCTACAAATTGTGGCTGAGGTTGCACAGGGACGAACTACAATAGAGGTGGCAGTGTGTATGATACTTGTATTGCTGGTTGCGCTACTTGTGGCGGTGCTTGTGCTATCTGGGGTTGCTCCCTTTTCACAAAGTATGAATCGTATGTCCTTTATTGGAGAAAATCATAAGTGTAGTAGTTCATGTTGTCATGTCCAACTAACCAACATAATTTTTACGGAGAAAAATTCCTATGGCTTGGGGTACCACAACAGACAGAGTAACCATAGAAATCAATCCTTTCCTATATGCAAGAGAAACCAAAAATCTAACACTAAAGGGTCTCAAAACATACCGTATTCCAAACAGTTGATGTAGATCCCCATTGAGCTTTTCCACTCTCGCTTGTATTGATAATTTTATCTCTGACCATTCAGCAAACAAGACAATCATGCTATATATAGTTGTGTTATACCTACTCTAGCATATATAATCAATAACATATACGCATTTAAAAGAATCCATGTATTCAATACTCATTTAAATACACATTATTAGACAGGAAAAGATATTTCTATTAATATAAATCAGAGATTACAATAGTGACAACCTCTATCGGCACGTCTACGAATCGAAGAAACTAAGTCCTCCACCTGGGCCTCCACCACCTCAATCATCCATCTCTTGATAGCAAGCTCACAAGAAAAGGAAATCTTTGGAAGAACAAAAATTTCTCCAAGGGACAAAGGGATGTAGACTCATGTAGAAGCTCTAGCAACAATGGACTATAGTTTTCTTGTTATTCAATTTCTTCTTCTTCAATGTATCTAAAAGGTTCCTTATATAGTGCTTAAATGGGGTAATGGAAGGTAAAATCCAAGCAATATCAAGGCATATGGAAGGCCAAGAGACAAGTGACTCAGATCCACATTAAGAAAAAATCCAAAACTATTTGGCCTTTTGCACACATCCCGATGTACACAGGTTTAAGGGTCAAATCCACGTATATACGAGAGAATAGGTTTAAAAGTCACATATAGCAAACAATGCATGTTTTTAGGGATGATATTGGAAACATCAAAGGTAAAAAAATGGTCCATGTGGTCTAAAGAGTCTGCAAAGGAACAAGGAAATCCATAAAGGTGTGATCCACCATGTGTGGTAAAATCAGCTGTAACGGATGCCCCCTAATGTGTGAGATTAGAGGGGTCATACGATGGAAAAAATACATTATAAGTCCATCCCATAAGTGGAGTGATGAAGAACTAGGTGGAAGAACCATCCATCGAATAGTAAAATACAATGATAAAACTCTTCACATAACTGCAAGTAGATATAGCAGTCCCAAATACATAAGAGTACAATGGCTATGAATAGGCATGATAAAAAATATGACATGTGTGGTCATCGCCACGTACAATATAGATAGATTACAATCTCCATGATGAATATATATAAAGTATCATTATCTCCATGAAGGATGAAGATATATAATGGATCAAGATCTCCATAATAGCTGGAAATATCTAACATACACTGGAATCAAGTCATGAGAGCTGAAATCTCATGAACACTGGCATGATCAAGGAGGTAGAATATATGAAATGCCACCAATCTGGAAGGTATTCTACACAATTTGCTACAATTACATGTCCTACTATGTGAATAGAGGTGTCAAGGTCAAACATAGTAGTCCATTGTCTGATTACTGGTCATTAATGTATACCGTTAACAGACACGAGATCATTCACCGATAATGAAAATGGGAATCAAGGTACTAGAGTGCAAACTAACAAGTGTGAATAAATGTGTTGAGGTTAAACACTTGATAGGATCCATTGATCAAGGGACATTGATGTATTCCCAAAACTGTCGATGGTGAGAGAACCTGCCACTGATGACTGCAAGTCTCAAGGCACTCAAAAATGACTCTAGATTCCTATACCAGAATAAATGATCTGAAGTCGATGGGATGAAATCAGCTGCAAGGAGGGCATTAATGCATCCCTCATCATTCAACATGAGGTACTCAGCAATTCTATATAATGTGGAAGGAATCGATCATAAAGTGCATGAACCAATATCTATACTGGGAATGGACGACATGCAAAGTCAAGAGAACTGAGGAATGACCGACTCAGGTTTCAAATTCGTTCGAACAAGAGCATAAAGTAAAATGGTGACTAAATGTAGGTAGCATAGACTCGATATACAAAACTAGGACATCTCTACGACACAGAGGCATCGACAAAGGCTCCAAAGGGACTGGAAGCTTAACTAGTCGGTGGAGATAAACTCAAATAAACAAGTACAGCTCCTAAAGTCAAACTATTAATCCAACCAATAGATGTGATATATAGTGCTCTATTCAAAGGTGACACAACTCAACTACTGCCAAAGATAACATATTTTCTTGTCTGGATTTTTGGTTTTTTGATTTTTTGGACTTTTTCAAATATTTTGAAAATATTGAAAAAGAATAAAAGTTCTTTATAGTTATAGACTAGGAGGATATGAGTTTCAACGGGAAAACAAACTAGTTCCAAGTAGCGGAACATACCTATGCTCAATGCAAGGACACATGTGTAGGATAACAACACTCGGGGGAAAGTCCCCTCCTTGTAAAAATGGGGAATCAAGATGCCAAGGATATATAAAATGGTTCTATGTGTCTAGATATGAGAGAACATTAGGATATATAGTTGATAATCAAAGTCATGGAATTTGGCATAAGGCTCAATGAGGCAGGCAAAACTCATGATAACGCAATTACAACTTGACATAAGGGAGTCCTAGGAAAAAAGGCCTACAAAAAGATCAAGAGGAGTATGAGGCTCTTGCTCAAAGTCATGGAGGTACTATACAAAGGAGTCTTGGACCTAAGAGAGGACTCATAGCATGGGTATCAAATGCAAAGGGGACATAACTAGGACACTCATTTATAGGAAATCTCTACCATTCACATAGTACCACTTCTAACAGCATGAAGGTTCTGTCATACCATGGAATGGGTTTGTACCTAAGGTTAAAATGAATCAATCATAAAGTCATGCAAAATGAAAGCGTATGTGAAATCCTAACCTATATGTCAGTTTAGAAATGATACCTGTGATAGGAACGAATGGGTCGAAACCTTAGAGAGAGTGTACAAAAACTGGACCCTACATGACAACCATATTAGTCTAAAAGAACCCAAAATAGTCAATAAAGAATCCAAACTATTGGGAATAGGGAGGAATGATCATGAAAAATAAATTCAAAGGAAATAATGTGGTGGACGATGGGCAATAAAAAGGAATGTAAAGTGTAGACCCAATGTTCACGTATCCACTACCACCCCTATGGGGGTGACCACTAGTGTAAAGACCGAGTGAAGGGAATAAAAATCCTGCACAAATGGAGTAGAGGATGGAATATGACCATTCCCAAATATATGAGTACGATAAGAATTTGTGAAGCCCCCAAGTTTGACACCAGGGTCCATACTAGGACCAAGGATGGGTGATAGGATACTAGGCATGCTGAAAATGAAAGGACCCAAACTCAAGAGAGTATAAATATACTCAAGTAACCATGATCCCAAAGGCAAACTAGCGCACAAAGAGCACACTCCTAAGAAATTATACAACCAAAATTCAAGCATGTGAGCTCCCAAATGCAACAGGTATATCTCACCTAGGAGAGGCTTGAAACTCCCATACACTACAAGTGGAGGTACGTAACCAATTATAGTGGCCGTCATATTCAATGCATAAAGCAAATATGTTGTCTTACCTCTACCTGGATAGGACACTCACATAATAACCTTTGTAAGTACCCCCTATGATACCTAGTTAAGGAAACTAAGGTCACCCCAATATAACCAATGCTCAAGTGGACAGTCGTAGGTGGGATCGAGCATATGGGCAGGGTAGCAAAGCCCGAAACTCCCGAAAGATACCCTAGATATGAATACAATCTTGGAAATATCTTTGGTGCTCACAAAAAGTGACCAAGGGTCATCCCAATCATAGTCGTGTGCATTGCCTCATGCTTAACTCCCGTGTAAGAGGAGCATCTTGAGAAACACTAATTATACCAAGGATTACACTATCTCACCTAGACAGACACCTACTTGTTGTTGTTTAGTATTCTTGGAGAATTAATTCACAATGAACTATTCTAGGACTCTAAAACCTAATCTTGTTGATGCACCCTATAAAAGAAAAGAGTGTAATTCATTTTATTATGTGTTGATTTTAATTGGCTGTAATTACTCCAAGGGAAATGTTCGTGCAACTACTAAAGTTATGACTCAACAGTGAAGTAAATATGCACACCATAACAAACAATGCTAAGTGCAATGTTTGTCAAATGAAAAATAGGGTATCCCACTACATGAGATGCATAAATATATATTCCTTTCTGAATTCCAATGTAATATTTCCTATATGAAATCCTAAATAAAACTCTCATCCAAGAAATCCAATGCAAGTACCTCCTCAAATCCATATGCAAAAAATGCAACTACCTTGTATTTTTCAATATAGAAGAATGAAAAATGCAATAAAAGTCATCTAAAACTCTTAGCCTCTGCAGCAAGTATAAAACACAAGCCCAACAAGACACCGAGACAAAAAAGAGTAATGCACTAATGGCAAAAAAAAGGATAAATGACTAAAACTACTTTCAAAGAAAAATCAATGAAAAAGTGGTCTCTGGTCACAAAAGAAGCATCCAACAGACACCATCAGACCCAAGGAAGACCCAACCACACTCACAACCCACCCAACAACTTCCCACAATATCAAACTCACCAAAAGGGAGGATGTACGCGACTGTTTAAAGAACAACTACATATATACATGACTTTTAGCCAAAAAGCTGCATGTATACATGGATTTTGGCCAAAAACCTATGTGTATACATGACTTTTGTCCAAAAATCCATGTATGTATGTGACTTTTGGCAAAAAACCTACGTATATAGAGAAGACAGTGGTAAAAAGCAGGACAAAGGTCAAACCAATAAAGGGGAGTGTTAGTGGATGAACATACTATAAAATGCAACACATAAACAAGGAGAAACAAAGGGCAAGTCAAGAATATCAAGCACATTGTGTCCCCAAAACCCAAAGAAAAATAAGGAACATCCCTAGTATGGTCACCAATTCTGTTATGGAGAAAAATTCCTATGGCTTGGGGTAGCACAACAAACAAAGTAACCACAGAAATCAATCCTTTCCTATATGCAAGAGAAACCAAACATCTAACACTAAAGGGTCTCAAAACATATCTTATTTTGGACGGTTGATGTAGATCCCCATTGAGCTTTTCCACTCTCGCTTGTATTGATAATTTGCTCTCTCAACATTCAAAAAACAAGATAAGCATGCTATATATAGTTATGTTAGACCTACTCTAGCATATATAATCAATAACATATAAGCATTTAAAAGCATCCATGGATTCAATGCTCATTTAAATACACATTATTGGACAGGAAATGATATTTCTATTAATATAAATTAGATATTACAATAGTGACAACCTCTGTCGGCACGTCTACGAATTGAAGAAACTGAATCCTCCACCTGGGCCTCCACCATTTCAATCCTCCATCTCTTGATAGCAAGCTCACAAGCAAAGGAAATATTGGGAAGAGCACAAAGTGCTCTAAGGTACAAAGGGATGCAAACTCAAGTATAAGCTTTGACAACAATGGACTATGGTTTTCTTCCTCTTCAATTCCTCCATATTCAATGTATCTAAAGGGTTCCTTATATAGTGCTTCAATGGGGTAATGGAAGTTCAAATCTGAGCAATCTCAAGGCATATGGAAGGCCAAGAGTCAGGTGACTCAGATCCACATTAAAGAAAACTCCAAAACTATTTGGCCTTTTGCACAAATCCTAATGTACGCAGGTTTAAGGGTCAAATCCATGTATATACGCGACAATAGGTTTAAAAGTAGTGTATAGTAAATAATGCATGTTTTTAGGGATGATATTGGAAAAATCAAAGGTACAAAAATGGTCCACGGGGTCTAAATATTCTGCAAAGGGATAGGGAAGGCCATAAATGTGTGATCCACCATGTGTGGTAAAATCAGCTATAACAAGAATGTACAATACAAGCTCTCTGCTATGGTGACCATCTTCTGCATGTAATCACAGTTCTCTTTTCGATTCCCATAGACCTGGAAGATACAACACCATGGTGCACCAAAATTGCTCAATGGATTAGGGGCTCCTAATAGAAAATAATTTTGAAACATTAGACACATATCCTTTGTATGTATGCATGCATGGAAATGGGTACACCAAATATCATCACGATCCTCCTTGGAATTTTTGATTTCTTACAGCTTTAGCATTAGATTGGCTAGCTGTGCCTGAATATGATCTGTTGCAACAATAGTTTCTCCTACCGGTGATGATTCCAGTTTCATCGTGGTCTCTAGAGACTCGCTCTGTGTCGCAATCTTTTGCTACATTAATGGTCGTCGAATATGTGGGAAAAGTTCTGCAATGAACCATTATTTGTGTTGAACATCGTTCATCTGAAAACTAACCTAAGCCATCAATGTCTTAAATCATTGATCAAAATCCTAAATCGTTTCATTGGGGAATTGTTTTATCTCTTTCAGTTCAGTAATGTACTGAGCTTCGGACTTTGGCTTCTTAAATTCCTCAAATAGCTCTATCCTAATCTTGTCTAATGTTTTTGCAGTACCTCCCTAAGGAACTTATGTGAATCTCATAAACCATTCCAATGTGCGGCCCCTCAGAGTAGTGGCTAGCTGACTTTTCTTGACATCATCATCGGTGGTTTGTCGAGCAGTCTAGATAGCTTCACATAAGAACCAGTATTGTTCTGGATGATCAATTCCATTTACATTGAATATTGGCAACTTCATCTTGTCTCTCACCATCCCGGGCCTTCTTCCTCCTACTGGTGCACTATTACTAGACTGTTGTTGACACGTTAGGCAAGTCGATGTAGAATGCATGTTCCTTCCTTATGGTGGAGTAGAGTGTGGAGGGGTAGGCATGCTACTACTGGGGTTCGATCCTGTCATTCATTTGGGTGTAGCTTAGGCTTGTATATCCTTGTCATCATAGAAATCTTTCTTCATCTTGTGTGTTTGTTCTTCACGGTATCACACTTTGACTTTAGCAGGACCTTCTCCCGTCCTCTACCTCTTTTCTTGAAACCTTGCTCCTCCCCTCATACAACCACTTGTTTTTTTAATGACCTTTGTGTTCTCATGAGAAATAATGCCCATATACCCCTTATTTCCTTATGCATTTCCCCCCTTTCAGTTGCAGTGCCTACATCTCCCACACACGAGAGGCCCACTACTATTGGTCCATCTTTAGGATACCTTTTTCACATACTAGTTGCTTAATCAACAGTTGTAGAAATAATAAGAACTGGCCATGAGGTCCACTTAAAAATTCCCTTTATGTTTTACTAAAGGATTTATTAGTATCAACAACAAATTTAGTGATGTATCCCTCTAAGATACTATCCAACCATACCTCAACTTCCCGTGATGCCTTGTTTCTAGTTTCTTGTAGCGCCTAGATCAATTTTGGGGTCTAGGATGTTAGATCTCCTCCTTGGAATATCATCTTCCGCTTAGAATATTTGGCCAACCATTCATGCAAGAGTACTAGAAATTTTCAAAAGTACCACTCATGAGGACCTTCATGGATATATCTAGCTAGCCATTGACTTGTCGACAATTTCTCATCTTGGTTTTCAACTTCAGCAAACTCCCACAACTTCTGAACAAACTAATCCTCGATCTATGATCGTGTCGGATGCCAAAAGATATCCTCCTCCTAATTGCAAGTTGGTCCTAGCAACGGACCCATTTGTTGGCACAACCCACCAACAAATCCTCATCGACAGGGGTTCCAGCTCTATCGAATTCCTGTAGCACAATCTCCTTGAGCATTGACCCAAATAGGTTTTACCCTGCCTAGCAACATCTATGAAGCAGACAAGGTCTCACCCAAGGTGTTCAAGGGAGAGCTGTCAAAACTGATTTTTCGACAGTGGGGAAGGAGGACATGGGGATCTGACTAGGGGTAACCATGACTTATGCGATCACCCTATCATATCACAACATTAATCATGAACCATCATACCGTATTCAACATTCACAGAGATTTAACCGATCGCATTAACAAAGCAAGGAGAAACTAATTCGCATCATTCTATCTGAAGTAGAATCATAGCATCATAATAGATCTACATAAATTGCATTGCATCATTATAAGAAAAAGTGGTACTTCCACATCATAACAGAAAACAAATAAAGAGTGAACAATACTCAGCACATCTTATATTAATCTTGCGCAAACATGCCACATTACACCATCCTTCTCCAAAACTGAAGAGTGCATCAAAAGAAATCCAGACAAAATTGTAGTCAAGATAGAATAGTCTCCAGCACAGAGTGTGCAAGATGCAATGCCAAAATCATGTATGTTTATCGTTACAAAAATGGATCTATAAATAGGCTTACGCCTTCACCTCAAGGGTCCACTATTAACTAATTTCTAACCACTAATGACCTATAACAACAAAATTGGGCCCACATATACATAAAATATTAAAAAATTGGTTACTTCTCCACTCATCGCACTAAACGTCCCTTGCGCAGTGACGTGTGAGCTGGCACAGCCACCATGAGGCTGTGCAACTCACTCGCCCCAACCCCTTGCCAACAATGGAGCTGCAGCTGTAGATGGAGCTGTGGCTGAGGATTCAGTTGTGACTGTGGTTGGTGCTGCGATTGCAGATGGATCTGCAACTATAGTTGGTGCTGCGACTGCAGTTGGAGTTTAGGTGCAGTAGTGCTAGATGAGAGAATGCACAAATCCACAGTCTCACTTGGTTCAGGGAACAACCCGGTACCTACATCCAACAATGAAGGAGTGGCTACATTTTTGAAGGAATTATCCACAATGGGGATGACATTGGGTGGTGTAGTCGGCCCCTGTGGATCATGGTAAGTTAGTTGATCCATGGTCAGAATTTTCCCATTATGAGGGAACATCATAAGGCGAAAAATGGTGGATCCCACGGCTCTCATAGCATACATGTAGCTTCATCCCAAGAGCAAGTTATAGTCCAACTATCCATTGACCACTTCTATGTCAATTAGGACTGTCTTCTCTGCTAAAGTTATGGGGATGTTTGAAAGGATGCCTTAGGCCTTGGTGGGGTGTCCATCATAGGTGTGAAGTGTAGTGGTAGACAGTTGAAGGGTAGGGGACCCAATTTTCTGCTAGACATATGTTGACATCACACAGGAAGATTCCCCTTCATCGACAATGCATTGATGACCAAATTCTGGATTGAGACCTATATTTGGAAGGTGATGGTGAATGGAATTTTGGGTTCTCCTTTTTCCAAATCAAAAGTGATCAATTTGGAGTTGGAGGGATCTATGACACTGAGGGTAGCTAGTAGAGCTTTGATTTTCATTGGGAATGTTTTAAGCACCTTGAGAGCAAACATGGCTATAGGTGTTTGGGCCAAGTCATCGATTATTCTATAGCTCACAGTAGCTCTAGCTGTGGCATTGTTGGCCACCCATCGTATGGTGGGACATGAGGGAAAAGGGGGTAAGTGAATAGGTATGTTTGTGGCCTTAGACATGGATGTCGTTGATGGGTCAGCAGTTTCAGTAGTGGACCCATATTGGTTTCACCTGGTATACAAGTTGACCTCATCAATTGTCATGGCTAGCAGGTGATGAACCCCTGTCCCTATAGGCAGGGTTGCAGCATGGGCTGTGGAGGCAGGTGGGGGCATGGGTGCGGTTGCTAACAACCCTTGGAGTGGTAATGGTTTCTGGAGCACCGTGGGTGGGGGGCCTAGTAGTGTTGGGTTGGGTTGAGCTGGGGCAGCCGTATTAGTGTTGTGTTGAGCTTCGTTATGAAGAACCTACTTGGTGCAGCCCATGAAGGGGCACTCATGTGTATAGTTCCTATAGACGTCGCATAGTTTTCATGGCTGATTTTTTCATAAGAGACCGTTGCGTCTAGGTGGGTTTGGTTGTTGGTTGCCTCCTTGTTGTTATTTGCTGCCTCGGTTCATATCTTGGTTATTTCTACCTTGTCCTTCTTGGTTATTGGGGGTTGGTTGGTTGGGACATGTGCTCGATCTATTCTTTAAGGCAAGGAGAGGATACGAGAACACCAGAATCTTTGGTTTCTATACCCTGTAAAAACATCTCAACTTGACAATAAAAAATCAGTAGCACAAGATTTATATAAAAACCAAATGAACCATTAAGCTGATTTATTTAAGCAAAATAAATGTAATTAGCTAATGGAAAAAAGTTTTATTATAGCTAAGTACAAAACAGAAATGTAGAAAGTAAATCCTCTCTATCAAGGAGCTTATTTTCCTACTCTAAGCATGATAAAAAAAAGAAAGTTAAGTGTAATAAAAAATCCAATGTAACCACCTAAATATTTTATTAACATAAAAAAAATTTACTTGTCTTTGGTTACCAGCCAAAGTAAGGATACTTTATTCATAAAATGCAAACCTGCGTGATGATCCAAAATGGGTAGGATGGATGGGAAATAATAGGCATGAATAATGTCATCAAACTTCTTCCCAAACTGGCAAGTACTTGCACAAGATACTTCTATCCATGACTGGATAGGGTTGATATACAAATCAGAGTGATGAGGAAGATTGACTACACCATCATACTGATCATCAAGGCTTATCGGATGATAACTCATTTCAGAAGCCCCAAGTGGCTCCAAATCATAAGGAAAATCTGTATGTGAAGATGATAGTTGAGACTAATATTCCACTAATTGCATCGCATTTGTCGTTTCACAACACTACTTCTCAATTTCTTCATTATTGATACCTTTGTATGGATTTGAATGATATGAATCTACATGATCATATAATAGTTTTGAATGCTCTACTTCCATACTAGGATTTTCCCAAGTCTCCAGATCCATGCTTCCCTCTATGGAAGTATGGTAGATTAGACTTCCACAAATTTATAAATAGACACTCCCCTTGCTGGATATAGCATAGATAGGATTCTTAATAAGATATCCACAAAAATCCCAATAGTCATCACCATCATCTATGTCAGATGTGATGGATTCCCCATTGCTGATATTACAATTTGATATCAAGTTCTCTTTGTCTTCATTACTGATAGTGATATATGGCTCAGACTGATCATATGGATATACTACATGCTCCTTTTCCATATCAAAATTTTCCAAGGCCACAAGGTCCATGTTCTCTCCTTTAGACATGCCATAGATAGAAGAATCAACAAAACCATCCAAAGTTTCTGGTTCATTATTTTCCTCATAGAATGGATTTTCCATGAATGTCCAGGACTCCTCTTCAACATATTTGTCGGACATAAGGGAGTCTTCGTCACTTGTATCATTATCCAAGTTATACTTGTCCTCATTTTCATACTCATCTTCTTCAAAAAAATGGGAACAATGAAGTAAATCTTCCAAACTGTCATCATTATATGGAGAACAGGTAGGAGTCCCATCATGCACATTACGGTTTTCATCATAAGTTTCACTATAAAATTCTGCAATGATTTCATCCTTAGGTAGATTTGGAGTACAAATGTGATCATCATCACTAAGATAACCATGAAATCATTCCCAATCATCATTATTCTCTGTTGATGTTACATGAGGATGGTCTTCAACAATTTTTTCAATTAATGGCTCTTCATGCACATATCCGATGGGATCATAGTGTATTTCTGAATGTTGGTTGTTGTACACCATGTTGATACTAGATATCTTAGGGTACTCTATATGAAACTCTTTCCAAGGAAAGAAGTACCTCAAATTGGTATTAATGAATGATTTAGCATTGAATATTTCAATATCATTTCCATCATAATTCCACTGCTTCAAAAATATTTCAAATAACTTTGCAAGGGAAGTAATAGATTTCCCAGGAAAACACTCATGAATCCAACATGAAGCGTCCCCTTGCAAAGAATGAGCAAACATCACCATCATATGATCCTCATGTTGAATGTTTTTTTGACTCATATGTGATAGAAAAATCTTAACATGGAATCTGGCTGAGTGATCATTATCACCCCCTCAAAAGCATGGAAGAGAAGTAGATGTCATTTCACTAGTGAGATGATTAGGAAAGCCAAGGATCCTAGAGAAATCAATGGGAGGACAATAATAGGAAGCTTGAGTAGCAACTTCTATTATTTTAATATCCATATCAAGAATAAGTGATTATGGATAATGTATGGAACTAAAAAATGGAGTTAAGCCTTAAATTTCACTGTTATGTGGGATCACCTACACACAATCAATCTCAAAAAGTTTTTGTGAGAAAAAAGTGTTTGATCCCTTCAATAGATTCATCATGTGAGAATAAAAATATACATTTAAGAACTGTCACAAAATTATTTTTTTCTTTTCTTTGTAAAAAACTGAAAAAGGTCAGTGGAGTCACCAGATAAAAATTAAAGATCTACTCTAAGCATTCATCAAACAAAGCAAAAACAAAAAGGAAGAAAACAAAGTCGTACTCAAGAATAAAAATATTTATCCCCGGCAACGACGCCAAAAAGTGTTTCCACCTTTCACACACTTGGCTTACGTCACAAAAATATCCAAGCCACTCGGTGTGTCCTTGGGGGCAAGTCTCGAGTCAAGGCTGTCACCTCGTTCTTGACTCCTATGTTTAGGCTCAACTCCTAATTAAGCCAAGGGGGGTAGACCCTATTAAGTTACTAAGGAAAACTTATTTAGTATGATGATGGTATTAAAGAGTAAGTTTTTTAGGTGTTTCGATTTAACAATTGTAAACAACAAATAACATGATGAGATAATCACAAGTAAGCACAAAAATGACACCCAATCACATATAGATTGAAAGAAATAAACAGTTGACCAGTGCCTTGAAAATGGAATCAAAAAAAAAAATTAAGAATGCTTGCAAGTACTGGAATGAATGTTGTGCAATTGTATCTTGGTTAATTTTAAATTAATGTAAGAAGATGAGTAATTTAACTTAGGCGAGGTGAATCCAGATATACCTAGGGGGTACTTGAAGTATGTCCAAAACTAAATCATCATGGCTGTTCGCAAGGAATATGTGGGCTGAATGGAGTCTCTGAGACTGTTGTTCATAATGCACCCGAAGGTGTAATAGAGATCGGGACCCCTAGGTCACTTTTCAAAAGTTCCTGCTTCCTTTGGGTATTTTGCCACCGTAATGGTTTGATTGAGGCGTTGGATTTTTTCCTAATGGTTTTTCAATTTGGGGAGAGTGAATCCTAATTATTCTAGTCACTAAAGTTCTTTTGATGTAGTTTGACTGATTGGACGAACCGTAGCCAAGTACAGAGCATACACACTAGATTCTTTGTTATTTTTAGTAAATTTTAAAATAGGTGTTCTTGTTAAAAAGAAAAGCCTCCAGGAACCTCTTTCGATCCAAGTGGACCCCAATCAGGAAATAAAGAAGGGGTTTATTTTATTATGACTAAGAAAACAATTAATGAAAATGGAATCAAATATACACAACACCGGTTTTCTAATTAGTCCTACCACGCATCTCTTTCCCCTTGCAGATCAATCGGGAAGTCGTGGGGTAAGTAGTATGGTCACTTTTGAAATTAAAATATGGAATAATGCAAAATTATATCAAAGTATAAAATCATGCATGTCAATACTAAACTAAATCAGAAAAAAGGGAAGAATGCAAAAAAGTTAAATGGACGCAGATTCCCCCTGGGGGGATGGGGAGCGGGCTCGAAAGAGCCTACCCAAAAAAGATTTTATTTTATTTTTATTGGTTACAATATAAAAAAACTGAAATATCAGAAACCTCTTTGTCCTTATATGGGATGAAACCAAGATCTTACAACTTTCCAAAATTTTTAAATTTTAGTGAAAGGGGAGACCCCTAGGGGGATTTGAACGCACCCGAGGCCAATTTTGAACAACAGATTATTTTATTTTCAGTTACACCTGGTAAAAACCAGCAAGAAATTTAGAATAAAATATGCCCAAAATCACTTTAATAGTACCTTTGGGTCAGCCTACCTTAACTCAAAAAAGACTAAGTTAAAACTAGCTAAACAGGTGAAAAAGGAACCAAGGAAAGCAAGCTTTCCTTGGGATCTTGGATTGTTGTTTGTGCATACAATGAAATATGCACTGATTTCTAGATTTAATATTTTTTAAAATAGAAAATAAAATCTAGAGCATGCAACCTACTGATTTTCTATAACTTCCCATGAAAACAGATGATTTCCTTATGCTAGATCTAGAATGCTTAATGATACTTTTCAGAAATGAGATGTAGACTATGAGCTTTGCAATATAATATCTATGTAAATTTTACTTTAATATAACAGATCCAAATGATAACACAGCTTCCAAACACAGTAACTAGGTAAGAAAATTAATTTTTTGAAGGAGAAAGAGAGAGAAAGAGTGTTGGAAGCCTGGGAATGTTGGGCTTTGGAGTCTACTTTGGTGGAACGTCAAGGGACTATGTCATTCAGAAGATATTGAAAATGAGAAATATGCAAAACATATCAACCTCTTCTACAAAATACATCACCCACAACTTAGAAATCCTTGCACAAACAGATGGTTAAAACATAGGTGCTGCTGGAAGAGATAATTGGAAAACATGCAATTAAACTTAAAATACACGCAACTCCAATAGATCTGAAACAAGCAAATAGTAAGAGCATAAATAAAACTAGAATAAACTATTACCCTAATTGGATGGATCTCTCTCCTTCAAGGTCAACAACTAACCAGCAAAATCAATGATAAATAACACAGATTATACCTCATAAGCATTTGATAATCACCATCCACATATGAAGAGCATTAGACCATAGATCTTGCCTCCAAAGCTTCTTTATTTCAGAATAATAAACAATAACATCATACAAGAGCAACAACACCTCAATCCCAGTTCTAACTATCTTATAAGAGGTAATCTATGCTTTATTTATACAAAAAAAGGAGATCCTGCCCAGGGGAGTGCAAATCCCAAGGAGATAGACCACTGTAGCTGAAGGAGAGTCCATCACTACCAATCTAAAGCTGAATTGAGCTTCCATTGAGACTACTTGTCAATCGGGGGCTGATTGTGCTAACACATCAACCCATATATTGACACATCAATCTACAAAGCTTCCAGAAGATCCCACATGTGTGGAGGAGAGAGAGAGGGTGCAATTCCCCATAAAGGATGCTGAAGTTCAACTCTGGATCTATCCAGATCACCTCCTTCAGTCAAGGATTTGTCAGATCCAATCAATCTTGTTCAGATCTAACTAATTTCAATCAAATTGGCTGAGAATCCACTGATCTAGGATTTTGGATTTGCTCCATTATTCATCAATTTATTAATTAAAATGATCAATCATTGTTTTTTTGGGGTTTTTTAACTTGAGTGATGGAAAATCACTCAAAACTTGAAAATAGTGGGTCTATGGGTTTACATGGTGCTCTAAGCTTTAAAATGAGTACCCCTATGACTGAAACTCATTTAGATCCCACTTTTATTACAAAACCATTTTTTCCAATTAAACTATTAAAAAATATCCTAAGTTTTTCAAAAAATTAAATTTTAATAAAAAACACTCAAAAAATTAAAAAATTAAAAAATTAAAAAAATTGAAAAAAAACTAGGGGGACTTAGACATGTTCATATGATTCGACCATGATGCCTAGCATGTTTATACATTGACACATAGACTCTAATAACCTCAATAGGCCTAAATTCCAAGCCGACCACCCTAACGTTGGAGGTATTGAGTGAAAACTCATAAATTATCAGTTGTTTATACAACAACCAATAATAACCAAGGGAAAAAACACCTTGGGCTGATCGGATTGAAAAATAAACTCTAAGAGACCAAGTGTTTTACAGACACTATCATTCTAGAACATTTATTACAACTCCCCCAAGGGGGTATGAACATGTGACATAGTACAACAAAGTTTCCCAGAAGCAATACTGAAGGTATTCTGAAGTCCGAACAAGTTATCCTTATCCGGTTCACCAGGCTCACTTCATGAAAAACCACTAATTACAAATTAGGTGGTAACAAGGCCTACCACCCCCTCTACCTTCCAAGTCACCCATTTTTAGTGGTCTCGAAAAATTACAGATGAAGCGCCTATTACTATAAGAGCTTCACCCTTCGTCTTATCCTAGAATACCATAAAGGGTGATGACTGGGTAGAGGAGGAAGGGCTAGGAAAGGTGTTAATTTCCAATTAAGAACTGAAACTTAACCTATACTAATTGTATTCAACCTTTAAAACAGATTCATTATACCATTAAGCAGTTAAATTTATCAGTGATTTACACATATTGTATGAAATGAACACAGATTGCTGGACAGAGGCGGTTGAGCTGCACTGACAGTCCGGATTGCTTAAAAAATCAAATCTGAGAGACAAGTCACCTGTTTTTGGGCCAATGTGGCAATGGGGTCACCAATTTTTTCCAAAATATAGGTGAGGGGGTCACTCAGAAATAGAAAATAGGAGCGATATGGCTCCTGAGAGGGAAGCTGGCTCTTGAGAGGGAAGTCGCATCTTTTGGGAAAAACTGAGTGACCTGGTTGCCTATTTCAGCTCGATAACTGTGACCTGGTATGGAAATAGGAAAATTTGTTAACCTGAGCAGGGAAAACTGACAGTAACTTGTATTGTGGCCAAATGGGCTTGGTTTGGCCTTAAGGAGGCTCAGGTGTGAACTAAAATGTAGAAAAATACAAATCTAAACTAGATTTGACAGAGATTTAAACTAGGGCAAATAAAAACTAAAAACTTTGAAAAGTAAATCTAGGGATCCTGCGGGATCGACCTGGTATGCTTCCCAGTTCTGTAGTATGGATTTCACCCTAGCTACAGGCAGGAACAACTCCCTTCCATCTATAGGATGGAAGGGTATGGTTCCTGTTTGTTGGAAGAGAACCTACAAAACAATGTCAGAAACAAGCTATGAAACCCTGCACCAAATAGTTAGGAAACAAACTATGGCTGCAAGAAATTAAAGGGAAAACCTACAGCAAACCATTAAATAACAAACCCGCAAAAGAAACAAGCTACCAAAATAAAACAATAATGAAAAACTAATGGTTATACCTTCTGTTTGGGTGGAAATGGTCCACCATGCCCTAGCTTTGGAAGCACCTCTCTCTTTGGGATGGAAGCTTGGCTTGTGGAGCAATGGAGAAGAGGGAGGGTGAATGGCTTGAGAGGAAAAGGGTCTCAAGGCACTCACATAGACAACATAATGATGTAGAGAGAAGGAGTGTTTTGAGAGTGACCCCCACCCCTCTATTTATAGCCTTTTTCTAGAGATTTAGGATTTTAAGCCCCTAGTTATGGCTTTAGCCCCTTTTTTGGGCTTTAAGCCCCTTTCACCCAATTCTTAGCTCCAATATGGGATTTAAGCTCCTTTGAGGGGTTTTAGCCCATTTTTGGAGGTTTTAGCTCCTATGAGAGCCATTTTGGCTCTTTTTAGGGGTTTTTAAGCCCTTTTTGATGTTTTTGAGCCTTAGAAAGGGTGTGGGGGTCAAATGATGGTCATAAATAGATGTCTTTGGGTGGTGTAGGTCATGTAGAGCTCATTTAGGGATTTTTTAGGTTAAAATCACCTATGGTGCTCATCAAACAACATCGTAGAAGATTTGATCAAACTCAGACTATTCGAACGCACCCTCACAGGTACTGTAGCCAAGTGGCACATTAGGATACCACAAGCCAAGTACCCAAAATTCAAATCCTTGGCCTTTATGTTCATGCAGTATTTCTAGCTCGCTATCAGATACGATGAAGGATTCAAAATCTTTCTATCTTGTCGCCAAAACACTCCAACCCACATCACCCACCACATCCATGAGTGGAGGCGATGTCGCAGCCTATGCAAGATCAAGCTTGATGACAGGATCTTCATTGACTTGTTCCTAAAAATAGTGTTGCCACCTATAGCCAAGGAATTCGCCTCCAAATGTACCCAAATAGAGGAAGAGGCCATCTTGAAGGCCCAACCATTTGACCTCATTTACGCACTATCTGGATGCCTCTACACCATCATTCTAGACGCTCCATGTGCAGGCACTTCCTACCATGATGCACTTGGGGAATCCCATGATACATATGGAATTAGAAGCTCTGTCTCCCATCACTCACAACACCATGCGACACCACCTATAATTCCACCACACCCAAGCCACACCCCTAGTGTTTCCCACCCAAATCAAGCTCCCGACTACTCAAGAATGATGTCTCATTCTGGATCCACAACCTCCTACGCACAACCTGTGCCACAACAACATGCCTATGTACCAACTTGGATGGAACAACAGTATTCGAGACAAATGCCTAGATTTATAGTGCCCCCATCTCATGTAGTCTACTATGTACCACCTGTGCAAGCGTCTCCAACCCCCATCCCAGCTCCAACACCACCCTTGGGACAAGTTTTCTCAGCAAAATCATCCCAAACAACAAGGGCAAGGTAGACATTACTAAGCTAAGAAAAAGGGTAACAACCAACCACAAGGAGGTGGCCAATAGTCAAACTGTTGGAGCAGGGCCTCGCAGCTATAGGAAAAGCTGCTATTTTTGGTAGAAGATGGACAATTTTTGGAGGAAAGATAGTTTTGGTGATGCTGATAAGCTAGCAATATAAGAGATACAATAAAGGTATGATGCCATAGCGCATTTCTCGTCGCGGATCACGGGAAGGAAATCCCAGTAGTCGGAACAAGGAAGTCAAAGGAAATAGTACCTGAAGCGTTCGAGAAGAGAGATCAACCACTGCATTTAAGGTAGTGGCGATGGTAGGAGGGCTCATCTACCCTCATAAATGGAGAAGAAGCAATGGGCCGAGGCATTAAAGATAAAGGATAGAAGCGGAGCGACCGAGGAAGCAGCGCCCATTCCCGCGATCAGCGTCGAAAATCACAGAAGACTACAGGAAGCTGCAGTGTGACCGGTAAGTGGCGGTTCAAAGTATAGATAGGATAAATATCACAGTTAGGGTTTTGGGTTACTATTGGGATAGGCCCACAGTTTTGTATCATGGTGATACCTTCGGGACACCTATTTAAGCATGCATTTTGTATTATGAAGGGTTGGGTTTTTCTGGTTGTTACTAGTTGTCGTCAATATCGTGAGACATTGAGGAAGCATAGAGCTCTGGTTCTGTCGTTAAGTTTATAGTTATCTTACTGTAACCAGTGGCTAGCTCCTTGAGCATGAATGTAACAATCTACAGGGATTGAGAGAGAGAGGAAGGGTATATTGTAAGAAAAAAGCATTATAGGAAGAGAAGAGATCTAAGAGAAGGGCTCCCAGCTGTGTGCGTGGATTTTCCCAAAAGATCTCATGCTGCATAAGAAGTTGCAGTGGAACTGTGTTTAATCTCTCAAGATATAATACAAACACAGTTCCTGTGGGTGTAGCTTCCCCCTGGAAGTGAACCACGTAACATCCGTGTGTTGTGTGATTGTTTCATGTGATTGTGCTCTACTTATTGCTATCTATTATTCATTACATGAACTTTGCTTATCAGTTAATGAATGTATGTATTCTATCCTTCAATTTACAATAACATAGAAAGTTAAATGGGAGTTAAAGGTGTCGAGTATTCTATATATGAGTTTATCAGTGCTTGACTCACGACAGCTAACAACTATAGTGTTAAGTGACGTCTGTATTTATAGTTCAGCGAGTTGAGCGTAATTGATGTTAAGTGTGTTAAATTGTAGAAGCTTAAGTGAAGTTGTTTTTCACCCTAATGAAGGTTAACTGAGCTATTATACCCAGGGAGGAAGCCTCTAGACCTTGAGAGTTTTTTAGTATATTGAGTCTTACTGTAGGTGTTGGTTACTATGGGTAGACCCAGTTTTACTGTAATGTACCAACAACACCCCTAGCTCACTGGCCCTTTCAGCGACAAATCATAGAGCAGCTTAAAGTCTCACCCGAAGTGATTCTAATGGGTTGGCTAAAGACTCAATTGTCCTTAGCTAGGTTCTGAACCATCCTGGTGTCTTGTGTCTCTTCTTAGCCAATGGGATCTCTCTCTCTACAGGTTGCAGTTACTTCTTCATCTGTCGACTCTATGATGAGCCTGACCCTTATCGCATCGCCGCACCCTAGAAGACATGCAACTCTCTCTTGCGCTCAACCCTTAACCTGTGGTATAGTGCACCACAGCTCCTTTGATGGTGTGATATCGCCTCTCTACGATATCCTACCGCTTATAGCTTAGCATACTTCTCGTTACTATGCTCGACTTACAGGACTCAACATACAAGGTTTTTTAACACTGCGACTCTTAACTGTTGTGAGTGAACACTCATAAACTCTTATACAGAATGCTTAATAAATTCAACTTGCATTTATCCTTCTATAATACTGTAAACTAAATGACAACATACAAACATTAACTGTAATCAAATTTCATGTAATGAATGGCATATAGCAATAAGAAAACACAATCACATGAATCAATCACATAACACTCTGATTTTACATGGTTCACTTCTAGAGTAGAAGCTACGTCCACAAAACTGTGTTTATTATAACTTGGGAGGGTACACAGTTCTGCTGCAACCTGATGTGCGGCTAGAGATCTTCTGGGTAACTCCACACAGAGCCTAGAGCCCTTCTCTCTTAGATCTCTTCTCTTTCTCTATATTGCTTCTCTTGCAATATACTCTTTCCCTCTCTCTCTCTCTCTCTGTCAATCCCTGTGGATTGTTACATACATACTCAATGAGCCAGCTACTGGTTACAGTAAGATAACTACCAACCAAATAACAGAACTAGTGCTCGACTCTCCTATAATACAAATGACTATGAACTAACAGACTTAGTGACTCTCTCTATCTATCTAATTAGTTGAATATCTCAATAGCTAACCTTTTACAATACAAAATGCAACCCTTTGTCTCACCATTTACAACACTGTGGGCCTCTCCCATCAGTAACCCAAAACCCTAACTAGTGACAGTTGGCGTATCTGTACTTGGAGTAGCCGCTTTTCGTCACACCACTGCTCTCTGCAGTCTTCCATGCTTCCCAGCGCTGACCATGGGTACCGGAATTGCTTCCCATTTATACCTTGTCTTCAATACCTCGGCACATTTCTCCTGTCTTCACCACTACCTTTAGTGTAGCCAGTGATCTCTCTCTTCTCAGTCGCTCAAGTATTGTTTCCTCTTGAATATCTTGTTCCAGTAGTCACGGTTTCCGGCTCTGATCTACAGCTAGAAACATGCTACGGCGTCGTAGCTTTACCTTACTTCTTATATCTTTGCAAAAACTGTCTATCAGCCAAAATGTCAGCTTCTCCTATAGCTACGGGACCTTTCTCAAACAGTCCCCTAACACTTACTCGTGTCTCTCCCCTGAGCCACCCACAGCTGGTGTCTCTTGCTGTAACTTCTCCTTGGCCTCCTGCGAAGTCCGTTTAAATTTCCCCCAAAGTCCTGTGACTTCATTCTACATAGCTTCGACGCACTCTTGTGCCGATTCAAGCATATATTGACTAATACTGGAGTCTTCTGTTTACTTAGTTCATAATTCTCTCATATTTTTCCTTCCCTCATTGTCATGCTCTCGTTCTCGTCGCTTGCGAGACCTTTAAGGATATTTAGGTTTTGAGAAGTCTTCCACATATATCCTTTCCTCTTTATTTGGGTTATAAATTTTATCACAAAGGAAATAGGAATCTGTATCTTCCAGCCTTCTCAAACATCTCATTCAGTCTAAATCCGTCCCTATGAAAACTACACAGGCCTTGAATTCCATTCCAAGAACAAGCGTTTGTTTGCATGCTTAATTTCTGCATCATTCCTATCCCATTTTCATTTGTTTTTCTGTGTCTCAGATTCCTGTTTCTTGGTCCTTTCTTCTTTCTATGAGATCTTCTAGGAAACTCCACGCACACGGTGAGGATCCCTTCTCTCTTATATCTCATTTTTACTTTCTTCATGCCTGTAGGTTTCTTCTCATCAGTCTTCTACTCTGTTTTCTTATCTTCAGTGATCTTCTCATATTCCTCCTTCTCTACAGCAAATACTTTGATGACATCTTCTACATTTGGTGCTTGACTCCTCATCCTTAGCAGTTGTCTGACCTGTGATGTTCCTACTTCCTTGGGCAGCGTCATCATAACAAACATGAGGCCTCCTCTCTTGAAGCGCTGCAGAATGTATTCTAAAGGTTTCATCTCGGACAAAACCCACTTGGTGCAGTACTCTAGACTAGAAATGGTTGCAAAATAGGGAAATAACAACACTCTATAATGGAATTAGCTCTGCACAGGGAAAACTCAAAAAATTAATCTATAACTCTCAGATCTTTTCAAAAGTAACCCTCCTGAATGAATGATCTCTGCTTTTATGCTGAAGGAAATAATCCTGGACGCAATAGTCATCTAGGATGAAGCCATTGGTGGTATTAATTGCATGGACGAGACCACACCCGTCATCCTGATCCTCATTAAGTGCTGAAATCTGATCAAATTTCCCTAGAAACTTGTGTGCAGGAACCGGGCTCATCAAAGATTTACTAAATCTAGAAAATTTATTATGTTGTTGCCGAATCTATGGTAACATATACCGATCATTTATTCATTAACTGCCTATCAGAAGGTGAATTGACTGGCCCTCTGTCTTTTTTCAAACTGGCTACGTGGCATGGGAAAACATCGCAACAATGCGATGCCATACTGCATCATTCTAAACCGAAGTGCTGGCGTGAAGTGCTACAACATATAAAACTCCACAAGCATCCGATGGCTTGTGCAAACCTTCCTCATACTTAGCTCTTTTTTTTTTTAGTGTAGACTACTTATCGGTGTGATGCCTCCTTTCAACTACACTAGACATCTGCACTACCATATGCTATCTGAGTTAATCCTGAGAGGTGGAGTGGCTATCACTATAAAGCTTGAGCCTGTTTCCATTAATCAATGTGGGAAGAAGCTCCCCATTCAGTTTGCTGAGCTAAATGACACCTCCTTCTGTAACTTGCTGTATATGATATGGCCCCAACCAATGCGTCTTGAACTTCCCTGGAAACTTAATAAACTCACTATCATAGAGGAACACTAGGTCTCCTATCTGTAAAGTCTTACTCTTAATGTGCCTGTCATGCTAATATTTTTCTCATGCCTTCTGCACTTTCTGATGAAATCCTACGATGAATCTATCTTCTTCTAAGGCAAGCAGCTATGCTATTCTTTCATTCACCGTGTCTGTATCAGCCATCCCGGTAATTTGAGCAAATTGTAAGCTGGGAATAATATATTCCATAGGCATAATAGACTCTTGTCCATACACCAAGCTGAAAGGTGTGTGCCCTGTAAGTTTCTTGCATGTAGTCCTATAAGCCCATAATACAGCATTAACCCTGAGGTCCTAATCATTTCTTTGGCTGTTACAGATCTTAGTAAGAGCATTTTCTAGAATCTTGTTAAAGGCCTCCACTGCACCATTAGCTTGTGGGTGGTAGGGAGTTCTCTTATGGTGTTGTATCTGGAATTCCTCCATCAAGGCATCAATGGTGTGTTTCAAAAAGTGTGTGCCTTGATCACTCATCAAAATTACTGGGCATCCAAATCTACTGATGATGCTTTTGAAAAGGAAGAGTGCAGCTGTAGCAGCATCACAATTTCTTACTGCTTTAGCCTCTGCCCACCTGGTGAGGTACTTTGTTCCAGTGATGATATATCTCACACCAGTTCATTTTCCTAGTGGCTAGATAGGACCCACAAAGTCTATATCCCACTTGTAAAATGCACGCAGCATAATCTATGGTCGCAGTGACATTTCATCTCTTTGCGAAGGTTTTCCTACCCTCTGGCAGATATCACAGCATCTGCAAAACTCTTTAGTATCTTTGTGTAAAGTAGGCCACCATAATCCTGCATCTAGGATTTTCTGAGCAGTCATCTTTCCTGCGAAATGACCTCCTGCGACACCTAAGTGTGCTTCTTTGATAATGGCCTCTTTTTCATGTGGCATAACACATCTGCGTAGGACTTCACCTCGACCTAACTTGTATAGCTGTCCTGCGATCAAGGTGAAGTCTGCTGCTTTTACAACCAACTGTTTCTTTTGATGCTTAGTAAATTCAACTGGTGCCCATCCTGTAGTGAGAAATTGAATTATATCTATATAATACTCATTCGCGATCTGAATAGAAAATAATTGCGCATCTGGCAGATTATCTTCTAGATTACTTGGTTCTTCTCCTAAGTCCATCCACGACAGATGATCAGGTCCGGCATTCAATCTTCCTGGTTTCACAATGATTTCAAAATCATACTTCTGAAATAAAAGTAACCATCTACAGATTCTTCCCCCTAACACTGGCTTATTGACCAGATAATTTAACGCAGAATGGTCAGTAAACATCTTGAATGAGGCACCCAATAGGTAGTGCCTAAACTTCTGTAGAGCATACACCATAGCTAAGCCTTCTCTTTCTGTAGTGGTGTAGTTATTTTCTGCAGTAGATAATTTTCTGCTGGAGTATGTGATAGGATGATCGATACCCCCTTCACCTGGTTGCGTCAAAACAATCCCCAGTGTGATGCCAGATGCATCCACATGTACACAAAACAGCTTAGTCTAGTGTGGAAAGACTAAGATGGGTGCTGTAACCATCTTCTCTTTAAGTGCATCTAGACTTTGCTGGCATTCCTCATTCCATAGGAATTTAACGTCTTTCTTTAACAGTTTTTTCGTCGGTGCTGTAATCTTTGCATAACCCTTGATGAATTTTCTCTAGTACCCGGCATGACGAAGTATTGTCCTCAATTGCTTGACTGAGTTGGGTGCTGGAAGATTTACAATGATGGCAATCTTTGTAGGATCTACCATCAAGCCTTATCTGCAAACAATGTGTCCCAACAAAATACCAAATGGCGCACAGAATATACATTTTTTCAAGTTCAGAGAAATCTGGTACTGCCTACATTTCTCTAACATCAGTCTTAAATCTCTTATGTGCTTGTCTATTAATCCAAATACAGTCCAATCATCAAAATAAACCTCTAGGAATTTATGGATGCATTCTTTAAATGCATCAACTACTACTCTAGAAAATATAGTTGGTGCATTCTTAAGACCAAAGGGCATTACCGTATACTGGAATGAGCCCCATTCTGTTGAAAAAGTGGTCTTATGTCGATCTTCTGGGTGGATTCTGATCTGGTGATAGCCTAAAAAGCCATCAGTGAAGGAGTAGACCACCTGTCCTCCCACATTGTCTAACACTTCATCAGTGAAAGGTGTCGAAAATGGATCATGAAGCGATGCATCATTGAGTTTACGCAAGTCGACACAGATCTTGATGTCTCCTTTAGTTTTCTTTTCTTGTACGACCAGGGGACTAACCCATTTGCTCTCTTCTATGGGCTCAATGATGCCTGCTTCTAGCATCTTATCGATCTCATCCTTAACTTTTTCTTTATAGCGCAGATTTAATCTGTATGGACACTGCTTGACTGGTCTGGCATCCTCTTTCAATGGTATCCTCATTACTCCTAGATCTCCAACTATTCCCTTCATCTCTATGAAATTGGTGGGGAATAGGTCCTGATATTCATGTATCAAGTCTACAATCTGTCCTATTTTTTCATCATCCCAATAATCTCCAATAGAGGCAAACTTTGGTTTTGTGTCTGTGCCAATATTGATCTTTTTAATCTTGATGGGCTCTGTGATTGCTGGAATCTATAGCTTTGGTCCATCAACGTCCCGAGTCCCCTCTGACTCTGGAATGTTGATGCTACAAGGATCCTCATTCTCATCCTTTGGTTTTGATGTGAAGTTATAGCACTTGAGCACATCTTCTAACTGGATGGCCCACTCTGGTTGAGTATGTACTGATAGGGTACAGTCCTCAAATATCTTAATCTTTATAATGTCTAAAGCCTGATCAATGCTTGAATACTCAGATTCAAAAGAGAATGTGAGTAAAAAGATGTCTATCATAAGTGGCCATGTAGTCATTCCCTTGCGCAATTCAGACTCTGTGTACCAGTTCCTTGGAACTGTGTCTAAAGTGTGAATGAATCGGTGAACCCATTCATCCTTGGGAATGTTCGACCAATTTTGTTCACAAGTCTGAATATGTGACCTAGGGTCACTTTCTCCTGTGTATTTCTGCTAGACATACTCCATGTCAGTAGAGAATCTGATCGCCATCAATCTCTTAAGATCATCCCATGATGCAATATTCTCTTTATGTGCGTACCACCATCTTACAGGTGTGGCTCATATTGCAAGGTCAATAGCTGCGATCCTCTGCTTGTGAGGAATTTGTTGTTCAAACTACAGGAGAAAGTCCTGGATATCTGTTAGACCATGAAATGATGGAATCTCATTAGTCTCTATGCCAATCCATCACAGTGACTTAGTCATAAACACACATCTGCATGCTGAGACTTCGTAAAGTCTATTCTGCCAGTTTTCTAGACCAACATCTGAATCCGATGCCCATGAGCTGTCGCATTGCCAACTAATGTTCCCTTCTATGGTTGGATTGGTGTAGTCACTCTAGTTCACAGTCATCTGATAGAGAATTTCCATGTTATGTGCCTCTTCCTCTGCTCAGATAGGTTCAATGTATCTAGGACCCTGAAGAGGATCCAATGGTGCGATGAACCGGATCTGCGCATCCTCAAAGGTCATTTGTCTTCTCTTTAGGTTGATAATATCCATGTTACTGATTTCCCAATCAATACATAGTAATGCTAGATATGGTCTACTATCACCAATGATTTCTATAACTTAAAATTCTGCAAAGCTGTGAACTCCATCAATGTCAACTGGCACCTACGGTAATCGACCCAGTGGCAATACCCGCTGCTGATTAGCTAATCATAGATGGATAGGAGATCTAACTAAATTAGGGCTACCCATCTCTTCCAACGTTTTCTTAGTCAGAAATGATTTACCTCTAATCCTAGATCTAGGATCACCTCATCCATTTCGAATTCTCCAACTTGTGCTTTGAGTCGCATCTCTCTTTTTGTTCTTGTATGTCCCATAATATTATGAACAGCACGCTGTGCACTGCTCACGAAAGAATATGGATGACGCTGATCTATGATGCACTGAAGTTCTTCGATAGCTTGCTCATTTCTCATGAGTTTTAAACAACTCCGCAGGAAGGATTGTACACTTCCTATCGACTTGTCCTCGTCGCATCTTCCTGATGTGGTAGCCTGTGATATCTATACAGGGCTAACACCACAAGGTGTTTGCTATGGTACACCCCTAGATGGCAGTACATGCGATCCTGATTGCATAGGGTCATCAAAGAAAGTCTTAGCTTCCTAAAATGTTTGTTTATTCTTCTGTAGGTCAAGTGGTGTTGATTTATTATGAGCTTTGCGCACCCACTCCGGACTTGTGTTCTTTTCAGTATCCTGCGATGTCCCATTGGTGGAAGCACCACTGCGAGTCACAATGTTGACTCTTGGTTCTAGCTCTTTTTTCTCAATATCAATAAGTTGGATGTTCTGGATTACTGTTGACTTAGGATCTCTGATATTGGCTATCAAGACATGGCATTCTTCAATGGTGTGGTCATAGGACTTGCAATAATTACACGTCGTAGTAGGATTTTGACAGTCCCTAGCATAATGTCCCACAACTCCACAGTTGTAACAAGTGATCGATCCACGACCACGGCCAAAGCCTTCTCCACGGCCAAAGCCTCCTCCACGGCCTCATCCTCTGAATCCTCCTCCATGGCCAACATGAGCTGGTTCATGCTGCGGACTTGCTAGTGGTCCCGATGTTTCTGAATGGACTATGTACAAGTCATGCTTTCTCTCGACCATGAGATCATAGGCTCTACAATTATGTTCGTCATGTCCTATGGACTTGCAGAAGTTACAGTATAAGTTATTAGGGGTCTGTACATACTTCTGAAGTAGAGGGAATTGCTGAGGTGGATGTCCTTTTGTTCTACATAGTTCACACCATGGCCTGTGGGTCTGCGGTAAGGGTTAGGAGCCCCACTTGATAGATATTCTACAAAAATTGGACAGTTGTCTTTAGTATGGCCTTGTGCTTTACACTTTGTGCACCATATTTCTTGCACAACCTCTTTCCCTTTCTTAATCTTATGCAACTATAAAGTGAGATTAGCTAACTAGTTTTGTAAAGTTTCCATGCCTGTACTAGTCTCAGCTAGAGGTGAAGCCTCTAGTTTCATTGCCATCTCCAATGCGTCATCCTATGTCTGGAGTTTCTGCTGCATTAATGGCAGTCTAATGTGAGGGAGCAGTGCTACGATAAACCATTCCTTATGCTGCTTTGACGCAAACTCAAAGCTGACTTGGTCTATAAGGGCTTTGAATTTCTGATCAAAGTCCCATACTGACTTTGTAGGTATCTATTTAATGTCTTTGAGCTCTGTGATACACTGTGAATCAGACTTAGGTTTCTTAAACTCTTTGATCATGGCGGTCTTGACCTGTACAAGTGTTATGGGTATCGCTGAGTTATAATTCATATACTATGTTAAGGCTCGTTCCCTAAGTGTAGTGACCAACTGTACAAGTTTAATGTTATCATCTTGGATCCCTTTAATAGTCCACACGACTTCACATAGGAACCAGTGCTACTCTAGGTCTTTTGCCCCTGTACCTTTAAAGGTAGGTAGCTTCATATCATCCCCCATTCTATTTCTATGTGGTGGATGTTGATTTGATGTGTTACTATCACTCGGCGGTGTAGATATAGGTGATGTAGCAATGGTAGCTACTGTGTGGGAACTACTAGATGTAGTTACTGTGGGATTGTTCTGAGTCTCGGTCTATTTCTGTGGGGTGTAAGGGTGGTAAGGGATACCCCCTACTATGCTTTCTATATTACTGTGACTTTGTTCTCTCGTATGGTCTGGAGTGTTTTCAAAG
Organism: Pseudotsuga menziesii; assembly: GCA_001517045.1. Lineage (NCBI taxonomy): Eukaryota > Viridiplantae > Streptophyta > Pinopsida > Pinales > Pinaceae > Pseudotsuga > Pseudotsuga menziesii. The sequence goes on from LPNX010693189.1 coordinate 109,273, forward strand.
ACACGATATCTAAAATCTACTTTATACTTCTTACCACTACATGTACGTCCAATTTCATCAAAATCACTCTCGAACTCTTGTGACATTACACTTACTGAGCTTATTGGTCTGAGAATATATCCATTACTCCTTTTTCATGTAATAACATCTTAATGGACAAGTTTAAAGAGTTTAGGTACTTACCACTATAACCTTTGAATAAGTACCACTCGGTCTCGCTGAAACTTTTTCTTTGCTCAATGGAAAAGTCAGTGATGAAGCCTTCTAGCACACTCGCAAGCCAAAAGTCTACTGTCATCGTAATGGGATTATCAAGGCTCTTCACAGTGTGAATCAACTCCGGTGTCCACACAATGCTCCTTTTCTTCTTGAATATATTATAATCAGTCAACTTAGATAACCAGTCATACAACTCATTCCCATAAGTTGCAAAGAATATCGTATGCACGTCTATGAAGATATGTTTTTGTAACCAGTCCTTTGTACTCAACGTAGGACTCTTGTTTTCTTTCTTAGCAAATTCTTTTTCGTTTGAGTCAACCCACTGGTTAAGTTCTTCTTTCATAGGATTCCAATAGAACATTAGTGCTCAATTTGTTCAAAACCGGCAACAGAACCATTTGTTGGTTACTATGGGCAGAGTCGGGTTTACTGTAATGTACCAACAACACCCCTAGCTCATTGGCCCTTTTGGTGACAGAATCCAGAGCGGCTTGAAGTCTCACCCAAGTCGATTCTAATGGGTTGGATAAAGACTCAAGTGTCCTTAGCCAGGTTCTGAAGCATCCTGGTGTCTCCCATCTCTTCTTAGCCAGCGTGATCTCTCTCTTTGCGGGTCGCAGTTACTTCTTCCTCTGTCGACTCTATGATGAGCCTGAACCTTATCGCATCACTGCACCCCAGACGAAGCATAACTCTCTCCTGTGCTCGACCCTTAACCTACGGTATCATGCACCACAGCTCCTCTGATGGTACGATATTGCCTCTCTGCGATATCCTACCACTTACAACTTAGCATACTTCTCGTTACTGTGCTCGACTTACAAGACTCAACATACAAGGTTGTTTAACGCTACGACTCTTAATTGTCATGAGTGAATACAGATAAAATCTTATACAAAATGCTTAATAACTTCAACTTGCATTTATCCTTCTATAATACGGTAAACTGAATGACAACATACAAACATTAACTGTAAGAAGAGTTCATGTAATGAATGGCATATAGCAATAAGAAAACACAATCACATGAATCAATCACGTAACACTCTGATTTTATGTGGTTCACTTCCAAAGTAGAAGCTACGTCGACAGAACTGTGTTTATTATAACTTGGGAGGGTACACAGTTCTGTTGCAACCTGATGTGCAGCTAGAGATCTTCTAGGTAACTCCACACCTAGCCTGGAGCCCTTCTCTCTTAGATCTCTTCTCTTTCTGTATATTGCTTCTCTTACAATATACTCTTTGCCCCTCTCTCTCTCTATCAATCCCTGTGGATTGTTACATACATAATCAATGAGCCAGCTACTGGTTATAGTAAGATAACTACCGACTAAATAACAGAACCAGTGCTCGACTCTCCTATAATACAAATGACTATGAGTTAACAGACTTAGTGACTCTCATTGTTTATATAATTAGCTGAATAGCTCAATAGCTAACCTTTTACAATACAAAATGCATCCCTTTATAGGCAGCCCGAGGGTCTCGCAATTTACAACACTGTGGGCCTCTCCCATCAGTAACCGAAAACCCTAACTAGTGACAGTCGGCGTATCTATACTTAGAGTAGCCACTTTTCATCACACCACTTCTATCTTCCGTCTTCCATGCTTCCCAGCACTGACCATGGGTACTGGCATTGGTTCCCGTCTATACTTTGTCTTCAATACCTCAGCCCATTGCTCCTTTTCTCTTTATGAGGGTAGCTGAGCCCTCCTATCTTCGCCGCTGCCTTAAGTGCAGTGGGTGAGCTCTCTCTTCTTGGCCGCTCAGGTACTGTTTCCTATTGAATTTCTTGTTCTAATTGTCATGGTTTTCGATTTTGATCTATAGCTAGAAACATGCTACGACGTCATAGCTTTACCTTACTTCTTATATCTTCACAAAAACTGTCTATCCGCCAAAATGGCAGCTTCTCCTGTAGCTGCGAGACCCTTCTCCCATAGTAGGAAATATCACAGCATAGAAAGGTGATATTGCACTATCAGGGGAGTTGTGGTGTGAGATATCATAGGTTAAGAGTTTAGCAGAAGAGAAAGTTTGTGCATCATCCTAGAAGCTACGATGCGATAAGAGTCAGTCCCATAACAGAGTTAGCTAGGAGGAAAGAAACAGCCCTTGCTGAGAGATTTAGCTAGTTAATTAGAGTCAAGAGGACCTAGGATGCTATAGAACCTGGTTGAGGAAACTTAATTCTTCAACCACCCCATCTAGGATCACTTCAGGTGAGACTTCAGGCCGTTCTACGATCTGTTGCCGAAAGGGCCAGTGAGCTAGGGGTTTTGTTGGTACAATAAATTAAACCTGAGTCTACCCAGTAAGACCAACATGAACCCTCCCAACAATGGCATTAATTAGCCACCTCAAAATCCCTAACATCCTAACCCACCTAGATGTAATGCTTCATTACACAAAAATCAGCTATGAAAACCATGCGACGTTTACGGGAACTATACGAATGAGTGCCCCTTCATGGGCCGCGCCAAGAAGGTTCTTCAGAACTAAGCTCAGTGTGGTACCAATGCAGAAGCCCAAACACAACCCAACCTAGCACCACCAAGCCCTCCACCCATGGTGCTCCAGAACCTATTACCACTCCAAGGGTTGGTAGCAACTGAACCCATTCCCCCACCTACCCCCACAGCCCCTGCTACGGCCCCCCTATAGAGATATGGGTTCATCACCTACTATCCATGACAACTAACAAGGTCAATGTAATGTCCCTAGTTTTGACCCCATTTGCATGATGTATGTAATGCAATTAATCATGGTGAGGAGCTAAAGGCAAAATCCCCACCATCGATTTGGTTGTGTATGTTCGAAAATGGAAATAGCTATCGATGTTTTGTCGTGCTATCCAGCACCTTATAATTCGGCATCATGTAAATACACACATCAATTAGAAATAAAACCACAACTAGCTACGTCAGTGCAACATTGAAATGAAAAGGGCATGGTTCCAAAGGATAAGGGGTGAGGGATGTCAAACCTTAGTTTATGGGAAAACCCATGTTTTACCACCTTATTGATTTGTCACCTTTCTTATCTCATCCAACCTCTTCCAACCTCTTTATTGTTTTATCCAACTACCTTCATGGAGTATGGATGTTGGTGGTTGAGGCAGTTATTTCCTTTGGGAGTGGGGTGGAAAAACTGTCAGCCCCTTCCCACATGCCCACTCCACCCATGACTACATTCACTCCATTCCCTCCACGGCTAGGAACTCTCGCCCTGGCCTGTTCACTTTCACAGGAGGTCGGTTCGGTTATCCTCACACACGAGTCGGGGGATCTCTTTTTTGTTCGTGGGCTATTGTTCCCATTTTGTTTTTCTAGCCGCGTCCTTTATCCTCACACATAGGAGTTCTGCATTATTTTTCCTCATGCGGGAGGGGAGTCCTGTTTATTCTCGCACGCAGGATTTGTCCTAGTTTGGGACTCACGCAAGGCCGTCGTCTGTTCATTTCCCTCCACTTTTTTCAGCTGTATGTTCTTCTCACCAACTGGTATGGTCATGCTGTTTTCCTGCATTTTTGTTGGCTGTGGCGTCCAATTTACGTTTTGGGCCATTGTGTATTTGTAGTGAGATTCTTTCTGTTGTGGTCTGCGTTTGATTTCCACAACTGATTGGCTGAGTTTCCCGTGGTTATGCTGGGATTTCTACTTCTTATCCACTGTGGGATGTGGATTGTTTCCATTGTTTGCATTGTGAAGTTGGGTTTCTGAAGTATCCTGGTTTGGATGTTGCTGTTGAGTTGTTTTGGCCATGCTAGGGCCAAGAACAACTCTGAGTTGCCTTGTGGGATTGAACTGTGGTTCACCTTTGGTTTGGGATTGTCCTCGGTTGTCTTGCCTTCATCATAGAGCGGTGAACCTCTTGTTTTGCTGCGGGTATGCAGTGGTTGGTCTTTGGACTATGCTGGCTTGGCCGATTGTTGAAGGCCTGGTAAACCCAGCTGTGTTGGTTTGCTGAGTGTGTCCCCTGGCTATGTGTAAGCCTGCATTGACCCTTACCCTTGGAGGAATCATGCCCAGCTCGGGGGTGGCAGCATTGCTGAGAGATTGATGAGCAAGCTGGCCTATGGTTGGGTGGAATGTTGCAGCGATGTAGTTGGTTGCAGGATTCTTCATCAAAAGATAAGTACCGTTGCTATTCCATCTCTGCAATTATATTGATGTTTAATGAGTTATGATGGACATGCTGAATGCTAGTTTATGAATATGTTTGCTTCCGCTGAATGATTGAGGAATTATGCATCTTGTATGATGTTTTATGCACTCTGTTATGCATGTTGTTTAATCTTTTAATATCAGCATTTTTCCTGTTATGTTCATGGGGTTGTTTTCCCGGCTGTATATGGTGTTCTTTGCGTCCTCTTCGCCAGTCTGAGGGATGGGGACATGACAGTATGGTATCATAGCAAATGTTGCAACAATGGGCCTCTATGGGACAAGAAGGAGCCACTAACAGAGGGTAGAATTACCTTCTATGTTCAGCAGAACAGTAGCAATCAGGAAAGTTGATGACGGTGGATGAATGGAAAACAAAAATTCATTCAAAATTTTTCTAAGCATTTGAACAGTGGTTCATCAAAGCACTAAGTGGAATTGAATTCCACTGTGGCAGAAGGATTTGTCATTTGACAGTCCACCATTGTGGCTGTGAAAAGGACTAAACCGTTGATGCAACAGTGGATCTGATTGCCGACGGAGAGAAAATTTGGAAAATTTTCCTAAGTATTGGAGCAGTCGGAAGAGTTAGTGGAAAACTCCTCCGAAACGGCGGAAGAAGATAAGGTTTCACGTGCCGCCATTGCGGATGGAGAAACGATTAGGAATCTGTTGTTGCAGATGGAGAAATGATTAGTCATCCAATGGGTAAGTTCTTTGACACCATGAAGAAGCATCCACCATTGCGGAAGCCAAAGTCATTTGGCTTCCGGTGATAAAGACCGCCGACACCGGAGCAGTTGGAGAAAGCCGCGAAAATTTGACTAAGTGTTCTGCCTTGGAACAGTTAACGGAATTGGTCTTCGACCGTTGTAGAAGAGTTGGTGAAGTGAACTTCCACCATTGTGGAAGAGCGGGTGAAGTTGACTTCCGACGTAGGGGAAGAGTTAGTGGATTGACGTCTACCATTGCGGATGAAAAAGCAATTAGGCATCTGATGGGAAAGCCCTCCGATCATCGACGCCGTCAAAAATTTTAAGGGCTTGAAAGCGTTGAATGTTGGAGGAAGGAAGTGTTAGTGCATCCTCCATTGCAGAAGCCAAAGGCGCTAGCCTTCCAATTTGGAAATACCACCGATAGCCGACGCGGTAAAAGAAAGTTTGAAATTTTTTTGAGTAACGAAAATATTGGTCGCCGAAAGAAGAAAGTGTTTCGAGAACCTCCATTGTGGAATGGAAAGTGTTCCAAGAGCCGCAATTGTGGAAGGGAAAGTGTTCCGAGAGCCGTCGTTTCTAAAGGGAAAGTGTTCTAAGAGCCGTCGTTGCGGAAGGGAAAGTGTTTCGAGAGCCGCTGTTGCGGAAGAGAAAGTGTTCCGAGAGCTGCTGTTACGGAAGGGAAAGTGGTTTGACAACCAATTCTGTGGATGGATAATTGGAATAAGACCCAATTTAACAAAGGAAAAATTGAGTTTTTATGGGATTTCTCAGCAGATTTCGACTGTTTAACAGTGGAATTTTTCAATGAATTTTCAGGGCCGAAAGGGAGAATGTGGCAGCGATCTTATGCGCCAGATTGCGTGAAAACCAATGATTTACAAAATAGAAATGAGGGCATTTCCCTCGACCTGCCTTGCAGTGGCATAGGGAAGCCACAAGGGGGCAAGCCCCCTTGACCCCTGTCGTCCCTGGAGATAGTCATTCTTGTGAAAAGATAATTCTATGTTTCAAGCAATTTAGTAGAACCCAGAATTCATAAGAGATGAATGGTGCATTAAAAATGAGATCTTCAAGGTGGCTGAAGTTAGCATTCTGGTCCAAATGCAGCTCTATGTAAAATGCAAAGATTTGGTGAAAGTCTTCATTTTTAAAAGTGGCATGGTTTTCACACTCGAGGTCGAAATGGAGCATGCGGATAGGCATTGGAAATCTTATCCAGTAGGGAACAAGGGTAAGTCACCAAAATCTGAGCATGAAGCAGCAAAGTGCTAGTGATGGCCACTACTATTGAATGGACAAATCTGGACAGTTGCATGCGTAGGGGAAGCAAGGACTATGAATTCAACCAGCTGCTATGTGAAAAAGGAATTCCATGAGAAGATGAGGGATTTGAAAGGGAAGTTTTCATTAGACCCCATATTGATGATTATAACTACATTTCCTAAGTTTATGCTTGAAATGCATGAGGATATGTATTGCATGCATAGGATATTGCATGTTGGTAAGAATATTGGAAATTATATATTTATAATGAACCACTAATGATAATCATTGCTTTGATGTTGGCATCAGTGGAAACACCAACGATGACATGGACCTAGCTGAATGTGTTGCTGATGTTGATGAGTGAGACCAGCAACCCTATGAAGAAAGGGATAAGGCAACAAGTCCATAACAAAAGTTGGTTTACGTAGCACATTTTTATATAAGTATCTCCATACCTATACTTGTGTCACACCTACCTATCGAAAATCATGGAGGATCGAGGACCATCTCCCCAGAACGAATATTATTGTATTTCAGCATATAACTATCAAATTCATCCACTGCACCCTACATGGGTCCCCGTATAACTACCCAGAGGACAGATCATTTCTTTATGCATGCATTTGGCATATAAATGCCTCTAGACTTGCACTCACATCATATGTAGTCCATTTCATCCACCATAACTCACACAAGACTCTCTTGACCTTTGTATGAGAGTCACCTCGGTTTGTGTGCCTCTGCCACACCGACTCACATGCCTCTACCACGATCTATATTATGCATAAATAGGTATGTTCAAGAGCCACCTACTCCATCCATACTGCACAGGTGACCTTTGGACCACTATCCATTGTCTCGACATGGGGGCACCATTAATTCCCCCTCGATTGATTGACCATACTAGGGTTTCTGTTCAGCTCTTTTCTGACTCCTAAAACAATGAAAATATTGTTGAGCACAACTACTTCCTTTCTCGCTCATTTATGTATAAAAAAGGCCATCTACATCATCTCATTTATCTGCTTTTGCGAACTATGTAGACTAAAATATGAAAAGGACCACCTTGGCACATTAAAGCCAAGAGCGTTCCCCTCTACATCCTTTTATTCTTTCTTGGGAAGAGGGGCTAAACTCTACAAAAAATATCACCATGGGTTTTCGTTAAGCTCTTTTCCATCCTTCTCATCAAGAAAATATCGCCAAGCAAAACTGGTTTCATTCATGCTCATAAAAGTATTTGAATGACTGTCTAGTCAGTATAGGTTTAACCTTTTCCGACCTAACTATAATACCAATGGTAAATAAGTCTCCCATCCCACAAATGATGGGCGAGCTCTCCTATGTATAATTTTAACCTTTTTCGGGAATATAAGACTATCAATGAAAAAGATACCTCACTAGAGTCTTCTTCATGCTTTCAGACTCTTTAAAATTGAAAGCGATATCAAGCATTCACTTTCTTGGGATCACTAAAAACCCACGAGATCATACCACAATGGTGTCTTTAGACACCAGTCCACATATAACACTTCAGTAGCATTCCCACTTTGGGTCACCTTTGTTCAGAGTACTCTGCGGTGTGTCTTCCTTGCATCCCATCAATACCAAAAATTTCTACCTCCCCCAAGTATTTCCCATCTGTAGTTGCATTCGTGGCATTACAACTATGATCCCTTTCCCATGACTCAGTTTAATTTTCTTCCTAGCATTCCCTATGATCATCTTATGAGCAAAGGAAGTTTGAGTCCCCCATGATTCCCTACCCTTGTTCAGCTCCTCCCCCCCCCATTTAGTGGGTCAATCCTCATATTGACTCACATCTTTTAGTTATCTCCCTCATGCTTCTGAGCAAGGAAACACCATTGCCTTGGCCAGTTGTAGGTCTCCCTCTATTGAAAACAACACACATATTCCAGAGGATAGAAACAGAGGTCCCTATATCCTGGTTTCATTAACCTCATTGATGAGTTCCTTGGACCACTTGAGAGGAGTCCTTAGTGTCTCTCTAGATGGTTGTTTCTCACGTGCTCAACTCCAACAACATCATCACACCGTTGAGATTCATACAAGGTAATGGTCCATCTAGTATTTGGTCAAAGACCATAGATGTCACCTGACTATAGCACATTGATGAGTCTATTTGAGGGACCCCAATAGGTTCATGTCCCTTGTGATTTTTGGGTTGCATTGGAGATAGTGTTTAGAAGCCCCAGCAGTGATTCTATATAGATTTATGATTGATGCAGCATATTTGTACCATAGAGACTCTGATTCTCCATCAGTAAGTACCTACATCTATGTACCATTTTAGATCCAGTAGACCACCAGTCATGAAGATATAACATTCCATGAAAATGCCATGGATCCAATGTAGCAGTTCTTCAGATCAGTATTGTATTCAGCCTCTCATCGAGGAAACCACTATTGTAACAACAGTTGTACATGATCAACTATTGTATTATGAGCTTGGATCACATTATTATTTTGACATCATTATGAGCTTGGGGATTCCCGCCTTCTCCACATACATGTCACACATTATTTGTATCTCACCCATTAATGGGAACCATATTAATACAAAAAGAAAAAGCCACCATGCCCCAGCCTAGGAAGCACCACCTCTCCCTAGAAAAACCTATGATGTCCTTCAACCATACGATGAGCTCCTTCCCTTAGACATTAGGGGAAAATTGTTTAACCCAAAAAATACCCCAATGAGCTCTACATGACTTACACCACCCAAATACATCTACTTATGACCCTCATTTGATCCCCACACCCTTGCTAAGGCTCAAAAACATGAAAAAGGGATTAAAAACCATTAAAAAGAGCCAAAATAGGTCTCATAGGGGTTGAAACCTCCAAAAAGGGGCTAAAAACCCTCAAAGGAGCTTAAAACCTCCAAAGGAGGTAAGAATTGGGTGAAAGGGGCTTAAATCCCAAAAGGGGGATAAAGCCCTAAGCAGGGGCTTAAAACCATAAATCTCTAGAAAAAGATATAAATAGAGAGGTGGGGGGCACTCTCAAAATGCTCCTTATCTCCCTATCATTATGCTATCTGTGTCAGTGCCTTAAGACCCTTTGCCTCTCAAGCCATTCACGCTCCCTCTTCTCCATTTCTCCACAAGCCAAGCTTCCATCCCAAAGAGAGAGGTGCTTCCAAATCTAGGGCATGGTGGCCCATTTCCACTCAAACAGAAGGTATAACCATTTGTTTTCATTATTATTTTAGTTTGCTAACCTATTTTGTTTGCAAGTTTGTTGTCTAATGGTTTGTTGCGGTTTTCCCTTTGATTTCTTGCAACCATTTTTCATTTTCTAACCATTTCATGTAGGGTTTCATAGCTTATCCCTAACCTTGTTTTGCAGGTTCTCTTCCACCTATAGGAACCCTGCCCTTCCATCTTATAGACAGAAGGTAGCCGTTCTTGCCTGTAGCTAGGGTGAAAGCCCTACTAGAAGGGTTGCATGTTTTTTTTGAGAAAATAGTTGGGTTCCTTGTAGAAACAAGAAATTAATGAGACATTAATGACATGAAATATATTTTTTTTTAGCATTGTCTATTTTTAAACATGCTATATTTGACAGTATTCTCACAATTGTTACCTTCGTTTTCATTGTCAATTTTTCTATTCATTATTTGAATCTATATTTGGGTATGTCTGTTTTTGGTAAAGTGGTTTCTATGGTTTCAGTGGGTGAAGGATGATGAATGAAGTGCAGTGTTGAGAGCAAGTGGATTTTCTTAAAAAGTGGCTTGTGGAAGAAAATTAGAGGGTTTCTATTTATCTGAGGTTTCAAATTCCCTTGTGCCAAACTATCAATTTCTTTCTAAAACCTGAATTTGAAGTGTTTTAGTTGTCATTCTTGCTAGTTTGTCTTTCCCAACCACAATTCACCCTATCTTCGTAAGCCAGAACCCATTTTTCTTAAACTAGTTGCACTTAATTTTTTTCCTATTTTACCATTAAAAAAGTCATTATTTTAAAACCTCAAGTTAAAATCCTTGTGATGATTTATCAATCTTTAAAACCCACTTTATCATGCTTTATCTGATACTTTCAAGTTTTCTAACTTGGTCATTCCCAGTGCTTACTACAAATCCTTCTTCGCAACTCTTCTAGTAGGGACTATGTGGGCATATTTTGTTTCTAGTTTCGGAGGATATGAAGAACTAGGCTCCATAGGAAAGACTAAGGATCCTACTGTAATAATAGGGGACACTTCCACAGCCTTCAGTCTATGGAAGAAAAATAAGAAAATGGTGGCTAGGGTAGAAATGGAGGTGATGAGTAATGTAGAGCTATTCATCCTCCAAATTTAATTATAAGTTGTGTGTCTCTATTAGAATTAGAAACTGCAATAGATTGTAGATTGGATCCATAGCTAAAAATTTGGATTTTTAAAGAATTTTTAACCCATTTCCAAATGGATCACAAAATATCATTTTATTTCATTTCTTAGTCTATTGATTATTTAGTATAAAATATCCAAATTCTAAAGAGTTGTTGGAGTAGTAATACATCCTTAGTACAAAGTTTAGAACTTAGGATAAATTCATTTGCCTAAATTGCAATGATATACTATGGTTTAGACTTAAGAGAGTTAATTCTACAATATATCTGGTTATTTTGGCCTATTCAAACCTACAACAACAACCTAGTTGGTAAACCCAGCCCATGTGCACCCTCATTAATGCATTAGGGCACTACCTCCTTAATTTGGGGGATCCAGGTTTGACCAAGTGTGCTAGTAGTGTATTTGTCCTATTTTGTTCCTCATTGGAGCATTTATTTCCACCTAGATCCTCTCACTCACCTTTATCTTCTCACCCACGCATGCCTTGGAGTCTTTAATTCCCCAACACAATTCACCAATGTTCACACTTTGGTTTGTGACTGTTTGGGCTGAGTTGGGTCTCCATTGGTCCACATAGGGGGGATTGAGGTCAAATATCACCTTGACACATGTACCACTCCAATTGGCTTCCAGAGCCTCTTGAATTTTTCCAATGTACTACAAATATGTATCATACACATATTCAAGGTGTGCTATAATATAATGGTTTGATATTAGCACCTTTCACATGTGATATTCCAGCTATTTCCGTCTCTTTATTTTCTCTTGGATATTTTGTCAAACACTTTGATGGTTAAATTGTTCTAGCTCCTAGATATAACTTGAGAATAAATTCCTCACATTGTATCAGAGCTAGTTAGAGCTGCAACAAATCTTGTGAGGTTGAGTTGATGTTTAGGGCATATTTCTAGTTTATGTGAGCGTTTTTCATTGTCATTTCTTACAACAAATTCATGGATTGAAAAGATGTTCCTCTCCTTTCCCCATTCAACTATTCTGAATGGAAGTTGAATATGTGTGCATATCTCAAGAGAAAATGGCTCTATGATGTGTCCATTGGTGTTGTGAGAGAGCAAGAGTCATGTCAAGAGAAGTATGATTTCCTTAATGACAATGATAGAGCCTATGGAACTATGTGTCTAGATATACCTCCTCCAATGCTCTACCTCCTTGATTCTACTGATTACCCATTTGAGCATTGAAAAAATCTAGATGAATCTCCTGACATGCAACAAGAAGATGTGAGATATATGGAGAGAAAGAAAATGGTCACTTCCTTATGTGTTCTTCCTACTATGATCTCAGCCTCATACATTTCTCAAGAAGCTGTTCGAAATGAAGAAGAAGAAGTAGCCAAAGATTCAGAAAATGATCCATCTCAAGTTTCTTCCTCTTTGGCTTCCTCTCCTTGTCAAGAATCTATGTTTCATGAAGATAGCATACAAGTTGCTGCCATCACTACTGCTAAAGATTTATCTATCCATTCTACACCCTTCTCCTCTATGTTTTCTATTACGAATAGGGAAGATGTACTACTAGTTGATGTTCATAGCGATCCTTCTCTAGAAGATGGGTTTTCTTCACATGAGAGTATTGGTTTGAAATATGGAGAGGCTTGGATGTCAAGTGAATATCTCTCATTTCTTCACACTATTTTTCCCAAGTATTCCTCCACCATAAATAGTAGAGTTCCTTCAAGATCATATGAATATGGGGAAGCCTTTTCCATCACAATGGCACATTTGGAACTCTTGTTCCACATTCTTGCAGCTAATTACAACCTTCATTCAAATATCATTCTTCAATACCCTTATGACTTGCTTGGGCTCACCTATTCTTGTTGGAGCAGGGCCCCGTAGCTACAAGAAAAGATACTATATCAGAGCAAGAAATTCAAAAGGAAGCAGTACCTGAAGTGGCCGAGAAGAGAGCTCAACCACTGCATTTATGGCAGCAGCAACTGTTGGGAAATAGGGCAGACCCGGGTTTTATGTCTTTTACTTCGCACCAACAAAAGACCCATAGTGTTGGCCCTTTCGGCAACAACTTGTGAACAGGTTGCAGTCTCACCCGAAACAGCCATGGGGTGCCGCAGAATTAGGTTTCTGCAAGCAGAAGAGGGATATTACTGTACCTTTATCCTTTAATGACTTATAATAAACTAACATAGTGCTTCGACATTCACATATATATATTCGCAGTTAGATAAACAAAAAGTGACTCGCTTAACCCTTACTGGGAATTCACAGCGAAGATATTATTTTAGCATCGACCTTACTTATCAGATAAATATATTTATCAATGCATGAAAGAACATAACAGAAATAACATAAAGAACCACAACACCAGATGTAACGTGGTTCACCCCTAGTGTAGGGGCTACGTCCACCGAACTATGTTTTATTCAACTTCTTTACAAAATCACAGTTTTGATCTGTGCACTCAGCTGCAGATCCCTTCAAGTCCTTAAATCCGTGCACATAGCTGCAGGCCTCTGTGCACACAGTTGCAGATCTTCTTAATCACTTACAAACCCTCTGCGCACACAGCTGTAGAGGTCGTCCACGCACACAGCTGGGACTTAACCTTCTCTTACTGAAAATAGCCTTAGCTTCACATCAATTATTTTTCATAAAAAGCCTAACCTAACTTCTTTACAAGAGTGCCTATTTATACAGCACACTATTACAAAAGCCATGGACTTAAACCATGGGCACCCCGAACCCTAAACCCTGGACTTAAACCATGGGTTTATTACAAAAAAGGAATTTGACTCAACCCCGACACCCCTAAGACTGTTTTGAGTCGTAACTCCACTTACAGACTTCCACAAAACTACAGAGTTACTCAAAACTAAATACCCTTAAGGTGTGCATCCCAACAAGCCCCTAAGACTCACTAGTGGCCCATCCTGGGACACTCTGCTGATCTTCTGGTAGGTGCACTTTGTCAGCGAAGATAGTGAACTGTTTGTTGAGAGCTCACATGATATTTTCAGCTGCTTGTTCCTTTTCGACCAACTCCTGCAATGCCGTGGCTGATGCTTCGTTGGCCTTTTCTTACGTGAATGCATCATATTCCTTCAGAACTTTGAGTTGGGTATGCACAGTAGTACTCAACTCGAGAGCTTCGCTGATAAGTTGCTGCATAGAATTTTCCACTATTGTTGCTTTTTCTCTGCACGACTCAATTTCCTGCTGGAGTTCATTGCTTTGCTTTACCTTGAACATTTTCTCCATAGGTGACAGAGTCTTAATTTTAGCTTTTACTTTATCCAACTCTGTTTGTCACTTCCTGATGGTCACTTGCAGTTGTCTGACTTCTGGATGTTCCTGTAGGGTGGTCCAGGCCTCGACGCTGTCTTCTAGTAGCTTTGCTACGCTGCCCACAATATCCAATATTTTTGTTGTGGAGGCCTGAATGTCTGCTCGGGGTTGCTCCCTAACTTCTAGTGGGATTTCTGGGGAGAGGCGGAGCTGAAGCTCCGCAATATGGGCCTCATGATCAGCTTTAAGCTTCTCTATTTCACTACAGGACTGCTGTGCATAGTCTTTCAGCCTGGATAGCCTTTGTTCGGGCTCTTCCACTAGGTGTATGTCAAATTTAGGAAAACTTCGACATGCCTCATCCAAAACTCAGACTAGTGTAATATGCTTATGTTCTGCGTCCCTCTTTCTCTGCTCCGCTGCTTCAAGCTACGCTGCAAGGCCCTGTTGCGTACTTATGGAATTTTTCATCTGTCATTGGGAATAGTTGTCTTGTGCCTGGATTTATTTCATAATTGCTTCCTCACAGAGATGTAGCTCCGTCATAGACATCTTAGTATAATCTATTCCAACCTTCATGCTCATCTCTGCACAAGACGCTACATCAGTTAATATCAGGGATGCACTTGACACTTGGCCTTTGTTATCTCTGGCTGGCCATTGCCTTAGGTCTAGCTACGCGCTTACTGGGGCGCTGCTTGCTGCAGTTCCAGTCACTAATTTTTTTGTTATTTCCATTAGCTCTGAAATCCTGTTTGCTACGCCAGTAATCGCAGCGAGATGTAGATCTGCAAAATCGGACCACTTGTTGGTTAATTCTTTTGTAGACTTCGTGAGAGCCTGATTAAGATCATCGAGTGTCACAACAGGTCCTTCGTCGATACCTTTGTCTTTTGATGCTTTTTATTTCTTTCTGGACTGAGGTTTGGTCACTTCCTGTACGTCGAGTGATTTTCTCTTCGCTGACTGATTAGGGTCAGAGGTATTGTGAACCGAGTCTTCTTCTTTGTCTTCATTTCCACCATCTCCACCCTGGTCGCTCTCAGTTTGCTGTGAATCTGATTGTTATTCACTGTCCGCTAATGGGTCTTGCTGCTACGTGTGACTAGGGCTTGTGCCCACATTGGTAACTGGGGGAACTGGAATGTGAGGTTGTTTTCCCACATCTTTTAACCATTCAGCCAACCAGTGCTGAATTACTATCTAGATGTCTTCCTCACGTACTACATACGGTAACTTGAACCATTGATGCTTCTGATCTACGCAGGCCTGGATGAAGGTATAATGCATGTCGGCGCTAAAGTTGGCTACGCCGTCATATTGAGAGAATAGCTCATTACTGAGCCATGGGGTTCTTATGATCTCATACGATTTAGTCATCATATAAAAGGTAAATACACAGTTTGTCATCTGTTGTAGGTTTTTATCCTGGGAAACCCACAAAGAAGTGTACCTAACTGCACCAGACATGTCCGGAGAGATAGCAACAAATTGTCCCTCAGTAGGTTCTTGCCATCCGACAAGTGCGATAAGAACTATCAACCATGAGTAGTGAAAGGGCCTACCTTTCTCCTGCATGTCACAGACATCTTCTAGGAATTCCTTCGCAAGGTATGCTGCCCAGTTGTAACTGTAGCCTTCGACATAGTTCATTGCAATTCTAATGACCGGGGCAGGCACTTCAGTTCATCTGCACTTCTGCATTATCTTGCATGCTAGGAGCTCAGTTGCAAAGCGAATTTTATGCTCTTGAATCGTGGAAGTGTGATACCCACGTTTCCCCTTCGTCAAGCCGAAGCGTTCCTTCATGGTTTGTGCGAGCTTTGTATCCTTGTGCTTTGAAGGAAATTTGCTCCCCGGATCAGGCCTTGCTATTGGTAAACCAGTGATCTTATGAATGAGCTCATCGTTGATAGGGATTTTCTTATCTCCTATCCTTAGGTGGCCGTCATGGACCAATTCCAGTAGCTATTTGACCACTATGGTCACCTATGTGCTGCATCCGAAATGGGGAACATTGAGTATCTTCAGTAGACCAGCTTGATCCAAGCCGACAGCCCACTGTCTTACTTTTAATAATGTCACCCCAGTATCGTCGTACTTGACGAAATGCAAATATGTTTTTGGTGCGAACTGGGGAAAATTTCCACGATCATTCGTATCATGGTCGGAATACTTAAGCCGGTCTATTTTTCCTGTCATGGTCCTGACCAGCTGCACACCCAGTGGCAGTGAAGGGGTGCATAATGTGAACTTATTTGTTTGCCGAGGTGGCTGAACTTCTGGTCGAACTGGTAGAAGATACGATGGATGCTTCTGTGCAATTTTCTCATCTTCTACAGGTGGGACCTCTGTTGAACCAGACGGAGTCATTCCAGGATCCTCTGATGTTTTCCTTGATTGCCTGATCTGTCTTCATTCCGCTTAGAATGAACTTCAGGCTTAAACTTTTTCCTGGCAGAGCATGTCTGCATTGGCTGAGTCGTTGCTGGGGGAGTCTCTTCACAGGGTGCAGGCACAGGTGGTTGGCTAAAAATATCCTACAAACCCCCCTATTCAAATTCTTTCACTAAATCCTGAAGCTCGTGATCAGCTGTCATGGGCTCAGTTGTAAAATGCAAAAAACTGTAAAATGCGAGCATTGCTGGTGTGGGTGTCTTCTTATAGAATCCATCAATTAAATTTGTTGTAAATGGGCATTGATGATACCGAATCAGGAAAAGATCTTGTCCAAACGGCAGTAGATTCACCAATATCGCATTAATATAGGCATTTAATGCAGAGTATGTACCGACGCCGCCAAACTGGATTTCTTCTCACGGTCATTTTTGAAGTTCTGGCAGATCCTTCCTGCTTCGACCCAAGCAGGCACTCTAACTCCGCTCGAATAAGGATATTCGAAACTTTTGGACACCGTCTGTGACATGGAGTTGAGCTTCCACCCTCGACAGAATATCTACCACCACCTTAATTATTCCAGGCATGTTTGACAGCTCTGTCAGAAATAGGTTCTGATATTCCTAGAGAAGTTGGGTCACCTTTCTCACCATGTCGTCATCCCAATAATCTCCAATGGTAGCATACTTAGGGTTTTCTTCTGATCCTAAGTGTATGGTCCACGTCTACAGGGGCCGAGTCACTTTAGGTACTTCGACTATTGGTCCTTGTACTTAGGAGTGTCCTTCTGACTTCAGAATGGAAACGTTACGTGGATCGTCATCCTCGACAATTGCGAGGGGATAACGTTCGACTGCATTAACTTCTTATGTCGTCCAATCAGGTTGGTACTCTACTAGTTGTTGATCCTGAAATACCTCGATGGGGCTCAACCTGATAGCTACCTCTACAGCTAGAGAAACTTCATTAGTAGAAAAGGTATGCACAAAATTATCAACAAGACAAACCCAACTTACAGTATCCCGGTGAAGCTCAGCCTCCGCGTACCAGTTCTTTGCTATTGGTTCTAGTGTATACACAAACCTATGTATCCATTCTTTCTGAGGTACATGCGTCCATGCTTTGTAGCACTACACCAAAATTTCCTAAGGGCTAATCTTTCTATCAACCCTGCTGTGCACCTCCTGGGGTTGATCCAAAAATATTAGGCGAATGGAATTCTGACAAACTTCCCAACTAATAATGGACTTCTTATGGCTATTCCAACATCTATCTATTGTGGCTCTGAATGCTAAATCTAGAGTCTCCATTTTCTATGAATCTGGGATCTATTCAAAGAAGTGTACAATAAACTGTTCTGGGTCTGTCGAACCATCAAAAGCAAGGAAGGTTCTTGGCTATGAGCTAAGCCATCTGAGGGATTTGGCATTTCTGGCACATCTATGTCCATGTAGCTCATACAATCGGTTCTGCCAGTTCTCTAAACTATTATCTGAGTTTGTCATGCAAGAGATATCACACTACCAATACATGATACCTTCGGTAGTGGGATCAACATGATCTTCTTCCTTAGCTGTGATATTATAAATATGGTCCAAGACATCTTGATCTTCCTCTCTGAGTGGTTATGTGTACCTTTCTCATTGAGAGGGGTCCAGTGGTATTATGACTCTCAAATATTTCCCTTCGAAATTCATATGTCTCTTCTTAAGGTTAATGACTGCAACATTTTCAATTTCCCATTCGATTCCTAACAGGGCCGGATAGGGATTGCTATCATCAATGATCTCAATAAATTTGAAGTTCGCTAAATTATTGATCCCATCAATATCTACTGGGACACTAGGTAATCTCCCTAGGGGCACAATCCACTGCTGATTGGCTAACCTCAACTATATAGGGGACCAAGCAAGGGCAGGTTTTCCCATTTACTCCCAGGTTTGCTTGGTTAGGACATTGACATCTAATCCTAGGTCTAGAATGAAATCAGTCACATCATACTCTCCTATATAAACATTCAGTCGCATTTCCCTACCAGTTCTTCTGACTCTGTTAACAGTTTGTTCCCTATCAACACTTTTCTGAGGTTCACAGGAAGCAATAACTTTCTGCAACTCCTTTAAAGCATTCTGATTCCTTAAGAGTTTCATACAGCTCTGTAAAAAGGAAGACAATGTACTTACTTTATCTGTCGAAGCTCCGTGTGGCTATGACTCCTGCTGAGGTTGCTGCCCAGGGGCAGGATCAGTGAAATCTCTCTTGGCTTCCATGACTGTCTCTTTTTCTTGTTCAAATGCTGGGACTCTCTGAGGGGCCTTACGAGCCCAAGCTTCGTCAAGTTGCTTCTCCATATTCTGTATGTGTGTCGTAGCTCCACTCCGCATAACAACATTAATGGCCGACGCAGGTCTTTGCTCGATGGAAATCATCTGAATATTCTGAGTAGGGGCACTGTGTCTTTCCTAAATCTTAGCTATCAGCTACAGATACTGCTCGATCACATGATCTACTGTGCGACAATACTGACATGTCATAGTTGGGTTTTGACAGTCTCTAGCTAAGTGCCCAGCTTGGTTACAGTTGTAACACACAACTTGGCCTCTGCCTCTTCCTATCATACCGCCACAACCATGACCTCCAAAAGCACCTCTACCAGATGCACCACCGTGGTAGCCATAGCCATCATTTCCCTAACCCTCATTTTGTACCCGATAGGTTTCATAGGTGCGTTCTCTCATGAGGTCGTAATTGCGGCACTCATCTTCATTATGTCCTACTGACTTACAGAACTTACAGTAGGGGTTCTTGGGGACTTGCACATACCTCTGGAGCAGATGAAATTTTTTAGGTCGATGCTGGCCAGTTGTTCGATAGATCTCACAATATAAAACAGTGGGGTTGAATGGGTTTGGCGCACCAGTATTTAGGTAGTTTCTTACCACGGGACACTGTTCCCTGTCGTGACCTTCTATCTGACATTGTGTACACCAAACCTCTTCGTGACCGGTTTTTCCTTTCTTCATATCACGAAGCTCTAGAGCCATCATGGCCAACTGTGCCTGGATTTGAGGGATACCAGAATTATCTTTGACAAGGGTGGTCTCAAGCTTCATCGCAATCTCTAGAGCCTCTTGTTGGTCAACAACCTTCTGTTGCATGAGTGGCATTCTGATATGCGGTAGCAATGATGCAATGAACCATTCCTTGTGCTGCATAGGGCTAATGGTGAAATTGACTTGGTCAAGTAGAACTTTGAACCTTTGATCAAAGTTCCACACTGATTCACTGCGTCACTACTGAATCTCTTTCAATTCGGTGATACACTGTGACTCTGATTTGGGCTTCTTAAAATCTTTGATTATTGCTGCTTTAATATCATCTAAGGCATGACTCTGATTACTGGAGAATTTCATGAACTAGGTCAAAGCCCGGTCCCTGAAAGAAGTAACGAGCTGCGCGCTTCTAACAACTGGATCTGTGATGTTCTTAGCATTCCACTCTGTTTCACATAAAAACCAGAACTATTCTGGATCCTCTCATCTAGTTCCTTTTAAAACAGGGAGATTAATATCATCATTTAGGTGGGCCATAGTAGATCTAGGGGGTTTGGAGGGGGACGGTAAGTAGGCGGGGGGGAACTTACTGGGGTAGACTAATCTGCCACAGGAATACTCGGGCCTGGGTGACTTTCGGACTGCGACAGGTTCTCAGGGAAAACTGTTCTGCGCTGCAGGGTTACCAGAGGGTTTCCAACAGAGGGGGTTTCTTCAGGTTTTGAATCTGTAGGATTTACAGGGGAATAGGATCCAAAATCTCTTTTTTACCTTTTTCCACTTCGCAGCAAACCACTTTGCTCATCGAAGGTATTTTCACTTGCAAACATAGGTTAGTAATACGAAATCTAACAGTCTGATTCAATGAGCAATATACCTTTCTCAGCTAGTAGCATTTTAATTCTGAAACTGAATGAATTCAAAAAGTTACCCCTTGGTCGTTTGAAAAACTGTCGCTCGGCTTCACTAAAGGAAGTACTCATGTTGATGGCAAATTCTGTTACAAATTCCTCAAAGGTTCGCGTCGTCCAGAAATCAACAGCTCGAGATATCTCGTTGTTCACCCTTTTCAATATATTAACTCTTGCAGGGGTCCAAGTAGGAAATTGACCTTCGTGGAAGTTCGTCCTTCTCTCTGTCAACCTGGATAACCACTGGTGCAACTCTATGTGGATACTACCAAAGAAAATTTCATAGACATCACAGAAATCATACCTTTGTAAAAAGGCATTTGCAGTACGACACAGATCTTTGTTCTCTTGCTCAGCAAATTTTAGATAAGTCACATCAAGCCAGTCACTGATTTCCTTTACAGAGGGTCTCCAGAACATAGCCCTTGAGGTACGATGTAAACCCCTCTTGAGAAGATACTGAGTGTCCCAGCAATGAAACCAATTTGTTGGGAAATAGGGAAAACCCGAGTTTTATATCTTTTACTTCGCACCAACAAAAGACCCATAGTGTTGGCCCTTTCGGCAACAACCTGTGAACAGGTTGCAGTCTCACCCGAAACAGCTATGGGGTGCCGCAGAATCAGGTTTCTGGAAGCAGAAGAGGGATATTACTGTACCTTTAGCCTTTAATAACTTATAATCAACTAACAAAGTGCTTCGGCATTCACATATATATCTTCGCAGTTAGATAAACAAACAGTGACTTCCTTAACCCTTACTGGGAATTCACAGTGAAGATATTATTTTAGCAGCGACCTTCTTTATCAGATATATATATTTATCAATGCATAAAAGAACATAACAGAAATAACATAAAGAACCAAAACACCAGATGTAACGTGCCTCAACCCCAGTGTAGGGGCTACGTCCACCAAACTGTGTTTTATTCAACTTCTTTACAAAATCACAGTTTTGATCTATACACTCAGCTGCAGATCCCTTCAAGTCCTTAAAGACACGTACACAGCTGCATGCCTCTGCGCACACAGTTGCAGATCTTCTTAATCACTTACAAACCCTCTGCACACATAGCTGCAGAGGTCATCCATGCACACAGCTGGGACTTAACCTTCTCTTACCGAAAATAGCCTTAGCTTTGCATCAATTCTTTTTCATCAAAATCCTAACCTAACTTCTTTACAAGAGTGCCTATTTATACAGCGCACTATTACAAAAACCATGGACTTAAACCATGGGCACCCCAAGCCCTAAACCTTGGAATTAAACCATGGGTTTATTACAAAAGAGGTATTTGACTCAACCCGGACACCACTAACACTGTTTTGAGTCGTAACTCTGCTTACAGACTTCCACAAAACTGCAGAGTTACTCAAGACTAAAGACCTTTAAGGTGCATGTCCCAACAGCGATAAGAGGAGGGCTCAGCTACCCTCATAAATAGAAAAGCAACAATGGGATGAGGTATAAATACAAAGTAGAGAAGGGGAGCAACTGAGGAAGCGGCGCCCATACCCACGATCAGTGTCCGAAATCACAGAAGACTACAGAAAGCTATAAAGTGACCAGTAAGCGGCAGTTCAAAGTATCGATAGGCCGACTGTCACAGTTAGGGTTTTTGGGTTACTATTGGGATAGGCCTATAGTTTTTTATCATGGTGAGACCTTCGGGCCACCTATTTAAGCATGTGTTTTGTATTATGAAAGGTTAGTGGGTTAGATGGTTAGACAGTTAGCTAGTTGGTCAATCAGCTAGACAGTCAATTGGTTAGCTAGAAAGAGTCGAGCTCTGGTTCTGTTGTGAAATCTGTAGTTATCTTACTGTAACTAGTAGCTGGATCCTTGAGCATGAATGTAACAATCCACAGGGATTGAGAGAGAGAGAGAGAGGAAGGAAATATTGTAAGAAGAAAGCATTATAGGAAGAGAAGAGATATAAGAGAAGGGCTCCCAGTCGTGTGCGTGGAGTATCCCAGAAGATCTCAAGTTGCATAAGAGGTTGCATTGGAACTGTGTGTACTCTCTTAATATATAATAAAACATAGTTCCTGTGGACGTAACTTCCCCCCCCTGGAAGTGAACCACATAAAATCTGTGTGTTGTGCGACTGTTTCATGTGGTTTTGCTATACTTATTTGCTATCTATTATTCTCTACATGAACTTTGCTTAATAGTTAATGAATGTATGTATGCTATCCTTTAGTTTATAGTATCATAGAAGGTTAAATGCAAGTTGAATGTATTGAGTATTCTATATATGAGTTTATCAGTGCTTGATTCACGACAGCTAATAGTTACAGTGTTAAGTGACTTTTGTATATTCAGTTCAGTGAGTTGAGCGTACTTGATGTTAAGCGTGTTAAACTATAGAATATTAAGTGAAGTTGTTTAACACCCTTATGAAGGTTGACTGAGTTATTATACCCAGGGATAAATCCTCTGGACCTTGAGAGTTGAAGAGCATAGTGAGTCTTACTATAGGAAATATCACGGCATAGAAAGGCGATATCGTAACATCGAGGAAGTTGTGGTATGAGATATCACAGGTTAAGAGTTGAGCAGAAGAGAAGGTTTGTGCATTGTTCTAGAAGCTACGATGTGATAAGATCCAGTCCCATAGCAGAGTTAGCTAGGAAGAGAAAGAAACAGCCCTTGCTGAGAGACCCCCCTGGTTAACCAGAGTCAAGAGAAACCCAGGATGCTACAGAACTTGGTTGAGGAAACATGATTCTTCAACCACCCCATCTAGGATCACTTCGGGTGAGACTTCAGGCCGTTCTGCGGTCTGTCACTGAAAGGGATAGTGAGCTAGGGGTTTTTTTGGTACACTATAGTAAACCTGGGTCTGCCCAAACCAGCCAACAAATGGTTCTGTCACCAGTTTTAAAAAAATTGAAGAGCCAATGTTCTGTTGGCATCCTACTTCGGAGTTTGTTACAATTGTGGAGTTGTAGGACATTATGCTAGGGATTGTCAAAACCCTACTACAACATGTAAGTATTGCAAGTCCTATGATCATCTTGATAGCCAAGATTAAGGATCCTAAGACAATAGTAAACCAGAATATTTAGCTTATTTCTACTAAGCAGAAAGAACCATAACCAAGCGTTAATGTTGTGACTCACAGTGGTGCTTCTACTAGTAGGACATCGCAGGATGCCGAAAACAATACAGGTCCGAAGTGGGTGCGTAAAGCCACTAATAAACCTACACCACTTGACCTGCAGAAGAACAAAGAAACATTTCAGCAAGCT
This sequence comes from Pseudotsuga menziesii, assembly GCA_001517045.1. Classification (NCBI taxonomy): domain Eukaryota; kingdom Viridiplantae; phylum Streptophyta; class Pinopsida; order Pinales; family Pinaceae; genus Pseudotsuga; species Pseudotsuga menziesii. Next base: position 132,891 of record LPNX010693189.1, read on the forward strand.
AAAACTTTCTTTACTGACCCCACACTGTCAAGATCGCAGGTATTTCCTTGTAGGGGCGTACCACAGCAAAATAATTGTGGCGTTAGTCCTTTCCAGATATCACAGGCTACCACATCTGGAAGGTGCAAAGAGGATGAGTTGACAGGAAGTGTACAATCCTTCCTGCAGAGCTGCTTGAAACTTGTAAGAAATGAGAAAGCCATAGGAGAGCTTCAACACATCATAGATTAGTGTTAGCATTCTTCTTCTGTGAGAAGTATGCAACATGTTGTTCATAATATTATGGGCCATACAAGAAGAAGAAGAGAAATGAGACTCACAACACAAATTGGAGAGTTTGAAATGGATGAGGTAATCCTAGATTTAGGATTAGAGGTAAATTTTCTTACTAAGAAGACATGGGAATAGATGGGTAGCCCTAAGTTATCCAGATCAACTATCCATCTTTGATTAGCCAATCAGCAGACGGTATCGCCACTGGGTCGATTACCGCAAGTACCAGTTGATATTGACAGAGTTCGCAGCTTTGCAGATTTTAAAGTCATAGAAATTATTGGCGATAGCAAACCGTATCTAGCTTTATTAGGTATTGATTGGGAAATTGATAACATGGCTGTTATCGACTTGAAGAAAATACAAATGACCTTTGAGGATAAACATATTCGATTCATCGCACCGTTGGATCCTTTTCAGGGTCCTTGATACATTGAACCTATCAGAGTAGAGGAAGAGGTGCGTAATATGGAGAGCTTCTATCAGATGACTTCTAACCAGAGTGATTATATTAATCCCACCATGGAAGGAAATATTAGTTGGCAATGCGATAGCTCATGCGCATCAAATTTGGAAGTTGGTTTAGAAAATTGGTAGAATAGACTTTATGAAGTCTTAGCTTGCAGATGTGCGTTTATGTCTAAGTCACTACAATGGATTAGCACAGAGATTAAGGATATTCAATCATTTGATGGATTAGTAGATGTCAATGAATTTTTACAGCAGTTTGAGCAGGAAACCCCTCATGAGCAGAGGATGGAAGCTATTGACCTTGCAATAAGAGACACACCTGCAAGATGGTGTCATGCACATAAAGAAAATATCTCATCATGGGATGATTTTAAGAGATTGATGGCGATCAGATTCTCTAATGACAAGGAACCTTTGTAGCAGAAATATACAGGAGAAAGTGACCCCAGGTCACACATTAAGATTTGTGAACAGAATTGGTCAGATATTCCAAAGGATGAATGGGTTCACCTATTCATTCACACTTTAGACATAGTCCCAAGGAACTGGTACATTGAGATAGAGTTGCGCAGAGGAACGACTACATGGCCAGTTATGATAGATAGCTTTGTACTCACTTTCACTTTTAAATCTAAGTATCCAAGCATTGATCAGGCTCTATAGATTATAGAGACTAAGATATTTGATGACTGTACCCTACCAGTGTATACTCAGCCTGATTGGACCATCCAGTTAGAACATGTGCTAGAGTGTTACAACTTTGTAGAAGAGCCAAGTGATGAGGATGAGAATCCTCGCAGTATCAATATTCCAGAGTCAGAAGGGACTCGCGAAGTTGATGGACTAAAGCTAGAGATGCCAGCTATCATGGAGCCTATTAAGATTAAAAATATCAATATTGGCATAGAAACAGAACCAAAGTTTGCCTCTATTGGATACTATTGGGATGATGAAATGGTAGGACACATCACCGATTTGTTACATGACTATCAGGACTTATTTCCCACTAAGTTCATAGAGATGAAAAGAATAGTAGGAGATTTGGGAGTCATGAGGATACCTTTGAAAGAGGATGCTAGGCCAGTTAAGCAGCGTCCATACAGATTAAATCCTCGTTATAAAGAAAACATTAAGGATGAGATTGATAAGATGCTAGCAGCAGGAATCATTGAGCCCGTAGAAGAGAGCGAATGGGTTAGTCCCATGGTTGTGCAGGAAAATAAAAATAAAAGAGAAATCATGATTTGTGTCGATTTGTGAAAACTCAACGACGCATCGCTTCACGACCCATTTCCAACACCTTTTACTGATGAAGTTTTATACAATGTGGGAGGAAAGGAGACCTACTCATTCAATGATGGCTTTTCAGGCTATCACCAGATAAGAATCCATCCAGAGGATTGACATAAGACCACCTTTGAGACAGAATGGGGCTCATTCTAGTATATGGTAATGCCCTTTGGTCTTAAAAATGCACCAACTATTTTTTCTAGAGTAGTAGTTGCTGTCTTTAAAGAATACATCCATAAATTCTCAGAAGGCTATTTTGATGATTGGACTGTATTTGGATTAATAAAAAATAATATAGGATATTTAAGGCTCATGTTAGAGAAATGTAGGCAATATCAGATTTCTCTTAACTTGAAGAAATGTATATTATGTGTGCCATTTGGTATTTTGTTGGGTCATATTGTTTGTAGACAAGGCTTGATGGTATATCCTACAAAGATTTCCATCATTGTAAATCTTCCAGCACCCAACTCAGTCAAGCAATTGAGGACAGTACTTGTTCATACATGGTATTATAGAAAATTCATCAAGGGCTATGCAAAGATCACAACACCTATGGAAAATCTATTAAAGAAAGAAGTGAAATTCCTATGGAATGAGGAATGCCAGCAAATTCTAGCCACTCTTAAAGAGAAGATGGTCACAACACCCATCTTATTATTTCTAGATTGGAACAAACCATTTCATGTACATGTGGATGCATTTGGCATCGCACTAGGGATTGTCTTAACATAGCCAAGATAAGGGGGTATCGATCACCCTATCGCATACTCAAGCAAAAAGTTATCTATCGCAGAAAATAACTACACCACTACAGAGAGAAGGATTAGCTATGGTGTATGCTCTACAAAAGTTTAGGCACTACCTGTTGGGTGCCCCATTCAATATGTTCACTGACCATTCCACTTTAAAGTACTTGGTCAATAAGCCAGTGTTAGGAGGAAGGATCTACAAATGGTTTCTCCTATTTCAGGAGTATGATTTTGAAATTATTGTCAAACCAGGGAGATTAAATGCCAGACCTAATCATCTCTCATGGATAGACTCAAGAGAAGAACCAAGTAATTTAGAGGATAATTTTCCAGATGCGTAATTGTTTTCTATCCAGATCACAGATGAGTATTACGCAGATATTATTCACTTTCTCACTGCAGGGTGGGCACCAATTGAGTTTACTAAGCAGGAAAAGAAACAGTTAGTTGTTAAAGCAGCAGACTTCACTTTGATTGCAGAAAATTTATACAAGTTAGGTCTAGATGAATTCCTGCGTAGATACATTATGCTGCACGAGAAAGAGGCCATTATCAGAGAAGCACATTCAGGTACCGTAGGAGGTCATTTCGCAGGAAAGCCGACTGCTCAAAAAATTCTAGCTGTAGGATTATGGTGGCCTTCTTTGCATAAAGACACTAAGGAGTTTTGCAGATGTTGCGATATTTGCCAGAGGGTAGGAAAACCTTAGCGAGAGATGAAATTCCACTGAAACCACAGATTACGCTGCGGGCATTTGACAAGTGGGCTATAAACTTCGTGGGTCCTATAAACCCACCAAGGAAATGAACTAGTGCAAGATACATCATCATAGGAACATAATACCTCACCAGATGTGCAGAGGCCAAAGTAGTAAGGAATTGTGATGCTGCACAGTTCATTTTTGAAAACATCATCAGTAGATTTGGATATCCAACAATTTTGATGAGTGAACAAGGAACACATTTTCTGAATCGCACTATTCAGGCCTTAACAGAGGAATTTCAGATACAGCACCACAAGAGCACTCCCTAACGCTCACAAGCTAATGGTATAATGGAGGCTTTTAACAAGATTCTAGAAAATTCTCTTACTAAGATCTATAACAGCTAAAGAGATGATTGGGACCTCAGGGTTAATGCTGTATTATGGGCTTATAGGACTACATGCAAGAAACTTACAGGACACACACCTTTAAGCTTGGTGTATGGACAAGAGTCTATTATGCCTATGGAATATATTATTCCCAGTTTAAGAATTGCTCAAATTACCGAGATGGCTGATATAGATACAATGAATGAAAAACTAGCGCAGTTTCTTGCCTTAGAAGAAGACAGATTCATCGTAGGATTTCATCAAAAAGTGAAAAAGGCACGAGAAAAATCTTGACATGACAGGCACATCAAGAGCAATATTTTTCAGATAGGAGACCTAGTCCTCCTTTATGACAGCAAGTTTGTTAAATTTCCAAGGAAGTTTAAGATGCATTGGTTTGGGCCATACCATATTCAGCAAGTTACAGAAGGAGGTGTCGTTCAGCTCAGTAAACTGAACAGGGAACTTGTTCCTAATTTGATTAATGGCAGTAGGCTTAAGCTTTACAGTGATATCCACTCTACCTCCAAACCCTAACTCAGAGACCTAAGTGGTGTAGATGTCCAGTGTAGTTGAAAGGAGGCATCGCACCCATACAAAAAAAAACTTTCTTGCTATGATTTATAAAGTTTATTTTGTGCAAGTCATAGGACGCTTGTAGAGTTTTTGAACGTTGCAAAGTTTCACGCCAACATTTTGGTTCAGGATGATGCGGTGTGACATCACAGTGAGGCGATGTTCTCCGTGCCACGTAGATGATTTTGGAAAGGGACAGAGGGCCAGTCACTTCACCTTTTAACAAGTAATTAATCTAGATATGATGAGTATATGTTGCCCTAGATTTGGAAATAGTACAGTGATTGTCCTAGATTTGGTAAATCTTGGTTGAGATTGTCGGTGCCTACACACAATTTTTGAGGGAAATTTGATCGGATTTTCAGCACTTAATGAGGATCAAGACAATGGGTGTTGTCTTATCCATGCAATAAATGCTGCCAATGGGTCTAGCCTAAATGACCATTGTTTTAGAGATTATCGCCTTCATTATAAATACACAGATCATTCAAACAGAAGGGTTACTTTTGCAATTTTTGAGAGTTATAGAGCAATTTGTAGAGTTTTCCCTATGTAGAGATACTCCAGTTACATAGTGCTGGTTTTCCCAATTTCGCAGCCATTTCCAATCCAGAGTATTGCACCAGGTGGTTTATTCCTGAGAAGGAACCTGTAGAAGACGTCATGCGATGATTCCAACATGGTGGCCTCGAGTCTGCTATGATGACGCCACCTAAGGTTGTGAAATTAGGTGCACCACAGGTTAGGCAGATGCCAAGGATGAGGAGTCAAGCTCAAATAGTATAAGAGTCCATCCCAGAGCAGGAAGAAGAAGTCCATATGGCAACAGTATACATCGTGCCATGAGTTAAGGACACACCAGAGGTAACCATTCCCAAGGGTGATAAGTTTGCTATTCCGCTACCTCCGATTGATCCCCATGTAAAGGAAGATGGAGAACTGTTAGGATATGTCCCTGCTCTCAAATTTATAGACTATAACCTTGGAGACAGTAAGACATATCCTTAGTTTCAACCGGATCAGTATCTTATGGTTCAGAGGAACCCAAGGACCGATGTACATGAGTTTGTTCCTACGGAACATGTCTAGATTCTTGAGCAGTCAGGCTTGCTCAATTTGTTGAGAATACCACACTTCAGACGAGGTGCAGAGGTTAATGCCATGGTGCGAGTGCTACTTTCTTGTGTACATGGATGTTTCCTCTGGTTGGGTAATAGGGTCGATCTGAACATTGTCTTGATACACTGCATCCACTACTACATTTCAATCCAAAATCCGACGAAAAAATTCGACGACGCGTGGATTTCTCTTTTTAAACTTACCAAAAATCACAAGTGTTGCTAGGGTTTTACCCCTAGCTTGTGCGAATGAGCACCTACTAAGGAAAATGGATTCCTTAGTAGCAGTTCAATGATATGTGAATTAAAAGCTATAACTGAAATAAAAACTAAATCTAAACATGTTCATAAAGCAAAACAGTAAAAAGTAAATAATGATTTTTTATTGATCTGACCTCCAATGTGAAGGTTGGTGAAGCCCTTTGCAGTGATCCGAGTCAGTGGCTCTGAGCTTCAAGCTGCTTCTTCTCTTTCTCCAATGGTGGAAATGGGCCAAAAGGGGCTCTCAATGGTGAAAGTAGCTCAATGGTGAGCTAGGGCTTCACGAGCAATTTGGCAGAGGCAAGATACTTGTGATTGTGGATATGAAATAAGGGGTCTTCATCACTTATTTATAGTTGGAAACCATGCGGTTTTAGGGTTAGGGTTTCAGCTGTTTAGGGTTTTTTCCTCATTTTCCTCATTATTTTATATTTTTTCTTCCTTTTTGGAGATTCTTGCTTTTTTGGAGGAATTTTGGATATTTTTGGAGGAAAAGAGGGTTTTATGGCCTTTTGGAGGCATTTTAAGCCTTTTGGAGGCTTTTTACATGGTTTTATGGGTTTTTGATGGACATATGGTGGGAAAATGGACAAATGACCCATGTGATGGGGTATATGAGGTAGTGAACCATTTTTGGGTGTTAACAACAAGGATACATTTTTTTTTTGTAAATGTGGCCACAAGCGTCGGTAAAGCGACGACTATTCTCATAACCATCGATTAAGAGACGGATATTCTCATAACCATCAGTTAAGCGATGGCGCGTTTGTCAAATTGAGAAGATGAGGGGGATAAATCTAGTCTAAAGTTTGCAATACACCAAAATATTGTGTCAGTTAAGCGATGGATATTGTCATAATCGTCGGTTAAGCGATGACTTGTTTGTTGAATTGAGAAGATGAGGGGGATAAATCTAGACTAAAGTTTGCAATCCACCAAAATATTGTGAAACGTAGGTTTGGTAAACACTCTTCTAGTAATAATAATTTCCAAGTGGGATATATTTTTCTCAAGTGGGACAAACCATATGAGAGAAGAGGAAAACATTCAAAATTCTAACATCGTTGGCTTAGAACCTTTCAAGTGGTAAAAAATAATGGCATTGGCACATATAAAGTAAAAAATATAGGAGAATTTGATCTCCTCCGAGTCAATGGTCAAATACTTAATCGGTACTTTAGTTAGTTTCCATTAAGGTAGATAATTTGTAAATAGTAGTTTTCTTTTCAACAATGTCATAATTCTAGTCGTCGTTCCAAATTTTTTTTTTTAGTTCTTGATGTAGGATCAAGTTTACTATTTTAATATTATAGAAATTGTTTGCATTATTTTGAATTTGAATTGCTTTAATTTTTTGTTGAGGATTGAAGGAAAGTTGGATTCCATTATGTTGATAAGTTTACTTTTATTATTTTTCTTTTTTAGTTAAGGCCTAAGACATCAAGCACACATATCCAAGTCTTGTAAAACTCCCTTTTCTTTTTTCAATCATGATTAGGAAAGGAAATGGTACAAATAAAATTGTGACATAGATACGGGGGCTAGCTACTTGATGAAGATCTTGAAGCTTCATGATTAGCTCTTAGCTATCATAGAAAAGATTGGGAATGAGGAGTTAGCGCCTATAGTATGAAAATGGTTGTTAGCGCCATGGGAAGCTTTTGTATAGGGTGTCTTTGCTGGTGAGAAGTTGGCCACCTTTGATAAGCTTTTTGCATATTATTGCACATATGATACACAAAGTTCACAACCTATGAGATAATGGTTAAAACTTGGTTTTGTTTACTCCATTCATAAAACAAACATGGTGAAAATAATATGGCTAGGATTGGAGCGGGCTTCCTAATACATAACAATTGCAATTATATTTTTTGGTATGGGAGTGGTAACTATAGCACTCTATCCACCAAGCGTTGTCATCCCTTGGATCCAAATATATGGTGGAAATCGATTATGGCATCAGTTTATGTTTTAAACCAAAAATACAAAATCAATTTGGGATTTTTGTTGTGGAAAAGAGGCAAGTCGAAGGTTTCTCCTATCATTCAGGAAACCCTGTCACCATACCCATCTGTATTCTCTATCAATAATCTGTGGGCATCTACCTAGAACCTCAACCATCTATGTTATCTTTGCATGCGTAGGTGACCAATCCATCTGCTTTTTTCTTGTATATTGAGATAGCAACAATGTATACCTTTATATGGTTTCACCAAGTCGATTTGTGGAAGGAAGAGAAGCCCCATTACTATCTTTGGCTCAACCCTCATTGTTATCTATTCGGTTTGATAGGGTTGCATTAAAAAACCTTTATTTGGCTGAAACATAGCAACGCCATGGAAAAGGGAAAATAATACACAACTCAACAAAGTGGTCAATAGGTCATTCTTCATCTCGTGAACAATAGGTGAGGGCCGAAGAGGATAGGGCCGCAGGGGACAGAGCTCGTAGAGGAGAGGGCGACAGAGGAGGGGTTGAGGAGGGTTTGTAGAGGCAGAGGATGGTTTGCATAGGTCACACTGAGGCTAACAGAATGCCTCAAATCGGTGATTAATCTATGTTTGCTTAAATAATTTTGATTTGGAATTAAAAAAACAAGCTCTTTATGTAGAAGAAATCTTATTTAGCATGGATTTACGCTGGTATGGAAAATTTGAAAAGACTGTGTTCATAATATAGTTTAAAATATGAACTTTTCTTCCCCTGAATTGCCCTCTCACTCTCTATGTGAGGTGAGGGTCACTGCTATTGCATTGCATTGTAGTTGCATCCTTTCCCACCTTTAATCTTCGAGCTGTTACTTTTCTTATATTTTGGCAGCCAAAGTATTCAAATAAGCACAAAATAACTTCTAGAAAATCTTTTTTGTCGCTGCAATTTGGAAATTACTGGGTTAGGTTCGAGTTGCTTCCTAATCTAGGGATTTTATAATAAAAAACTTGAAGCTTATTTTACTTCATTGAAGATTCATGAGATAGTGAGGATTTTGTAGCCTATTGTATAGAAAATTATTTGCAGAATTGTTGATGGATAGTTTAGGGTATCAACTCACTCTCCCTCCAACAAAATTTGGCCAATGCCCAGCACCTTTTTCTTCTTTCCCACAAAAAATTAACCAAGGTTTTTATTGACCTAGTCCCTCGTGATGCAGCTGTTTCATATTTTGTTTGTAACTTGTTACATATTATCACATTGCTATTGCTGAAAAACATAAATTCTAGCGAAAGTTTCAGTGATGATTCCCTGGCGTTTCCAATCCACATCCTACTCTGAAATATTGAAAAATAGTTTGGGCATCCCCTCTAAGTGTTTCTAGTATCATGTGTATATGGGTGTTACTTGAGTAAGATAGGAATTGACACATAGGTAAGAGGTATAGGCTACAAGTGAGGAAATGAAATGAATGTCACTTGTGACCTACAAAATTGGATGTACCCCTTTAATGAATTATAATATTTTCCTACATCTAATTCACTGTCTATTTTTGTATTTGCAATTATGCCTCTGTCTTTTTAGATTTTTCAATTTTCCTATGACAACCAAGTTGGAAGCTAATCCTATTAATACTTTTTGAAGTTCAACATGAAATTGAGACAATTTTCTTCTCACTTCTACTCTAGAATGTCATGACATTGTAAGTTCCCTATTGCATTCTTGTGGTTCACCTTAACTCTTTAGTATTCCAAGGTATGGGCGAAGTATTCAACCATGTATTTCATCCTTCTTAGTAAAAAACATATGAATAATGAAGAAACTATTAAAATTGCATTTCTTGTTAGAATGCATGAAGCAAGGAAATTTCTACATGTGATTAAATATAATGACAAGTGGAGATGTAACTACAAGGTTAAAAATTTCAATGATAAAACATATCCAGGATGCACTGTAGGCCTTGAGAGCTTTAGTGTTCTGTTTCTTAAATAACTTTTTGTTCTTTAAGCTCTTGGGCACCTAGAACCTTGTAACTATGAATTTCCTGTGCTTTCATCTTGTCGCTCTTCTAAGCACAAAGTTGATAGAGAAATATGCTCTGGTTCTCCATTGTAGACCTTGGGAGCTCAAGTTTTCTGTTTTTTATTTTAGTCATTTTTATTATTTCAGCTTTTGGACACCTAGAATCTTGCAACAATGAATTTCCTTTACTTCCATTTTGCAGCTCTTCTAAGCACAAAGTTGATAGAGCAATATGCTCTAGTTCCCCTTTGTAGACCTTGGGAGCTCAAGTTTTGTGTTGTTTATTTTAGTTATTTTTCTTATTCCAGCTTTTGGAAAACCTAGAATCTTGCAACAATGAATTTCCTCTACTTCCATTTTGCAGCTCTTTTAAGCACAAAGTTGACAGAGCAATATGCTCCAGTTCCCCTTTGTAGACCTCGGGAGCTTGAGTTTTCTGTTGTTTCTTATTTGTACTTGGACACCTAGAACCTTGCAATTGTGAACTTCCTCTGCTTGCTTCTTGCAGCTCTTCTAAGCAAAAAGTTAACAGAGAAATATGCTCTGGTCCCCCATTGTGTCTGCAATGTGCATTTTTTTTGTGAAGCACTTGAATTGATGGCTGTAGCGTGGTTCTACAATGAACAATGTTTAAGTTATTTGTTGAATCTATTCTTTCCTTTGTTGTTCTAAAGTATGATATTTGGATGTTAATTTTGTTTATTATAAATCCTACTAGGGCAAGCTCTTTGTGATTTGATGGTGATGCAATTCATGGACTGTTTTATTAATTTTCTGGTTTATGTCATAACTGAAATTATGTGCCCAGAGTTTTGAAAGCAGTTAAATGTGGCAAATATGACTGTGCAGAAACAAAAGCTTCCTCATGGGGTTCACCAGGATGTAGCAGTAGCACAGATACACACATTCAGGAAACTGAGGTAATGATTTGGTTGGTGAATAAGATTTCAACCTTATCTAATATTTGATAGTCTTTTAACATAAGGCCCTTTTGAATTTTTGTTTACAAGAAGTCATTATATCATTCTATATTATGATTCTTATTTGAGAATATTTTCAATATGGATCCGTGATTTTAGCATTTGGAATTGTGTGTTTTGGCTAGGCTCCATGTGGCACTTCATATGCTGCAAAAGAAACAAAGTCTCCCTATTTTCAAGCCTTGATTTGGGTTACAAGAGGTCCTTGGAAGAATAAACTTACCAATGACATTAAAAGCTTCTCTCATGAATTAGATCCTAGAGGATTTCGACCTTTTCCATCTTGGAAACCACACAAATTTAACAATCTACAGGTCAACAATCCTTTTTATATTTGAAATGCATAAAGCATAAGACTATTCCAGTATTATTTTGTTCTTATTTTGGAAATGGTTTGGAAAATAAATAGGAAGAGTTGCAATTTCAACATTTACAATTCTTTTTGCTGAGAATGATTGGATTCTGCACTATTGTCTTGTTTTAGTTTGAGAGTTCCATATAGAACCACAGAGTTGGATCATAGGGAGATTGATTTCATGATCTAATCACAAAAGAACAAAATTGTTTAATACCATTAATTTGTATATAGTTAAGGTAAATTTAGAATGGATACACACATCATTCAAGATTGGTTTTTATTAGAGAATTTGATCATCCATTATCTCATATATTTTTTTGAAAGAAAAGAAGAATCCAAAGAGACCTATTATCTAATCAAGTGTTATCCAATTTATGGCAATGATATACGTATGGTTTGGTTATATATAATAGGTGCATGCATTGAAGCCTATGTATGACTTAGATGACCTCTTAAATAGTGTTTGATTTTATTAAAATAGTTTGGATTGGTCATGTTCTTCTGAACCCATCATATTGTTCATCAATGATTTGTAGTAATAATGATTCAATCCTTGACTAGTATACATAAACACTAAGAAGTTATAGGAGTGAACTCTCACATAATTCAAGAGGAACAAAACAAAAAGAATCCTCTTGAATGTATGGGGAATATATGCATGACCCCTTTATTCACATACAGACTGTGTCAATCTAAAATGAGTTGCGATTAAGGTTAACCATGGTTAAAGAGAAGTTAATAAATATCACATCAGTCGTTGGGAGGATGATGGAAGTGGGAGGTCTAATAGCATATTGAACAACCAAAGGAATTTTGTTATGTTTTCTTAATGAAGATCTAATGTTGGACCAAAAAGAGTGAGAAAGGTTGGATACATAGTTGTAATGGAAGTCGATAAAAGTTGCAGATAGGAAGTGGTGTGCATCAGATCAAGTGAAATGAAGAGTTGGAGAAATTAGTTTGCAAGAGGGGTGAGTGATTAGGAAATAAAAATAAAAATGTAGGGTAAATGTGGGGCAACAATGGAGTAGGAGATCAGGAGAGTAGGAAAAATGGAAACGAGGAGAAATTTATAGAGTGTAGTGATTGAGAGTGCAAACGTGTTGTCCCAAAGGTGTGGTGCAATTACACTTGTGGTGTTGAGCCATAGGTTTTGAGGTCCAATCCTAGGTACTGTCACTACCCTTGATTCTAAAAAGGAACATAAAAAAGGAATATCAGGGTTAGCACCTTTTAGTTGAGAAAAGGTAGGGATATAGAATGTGTGAGCTGGAAATATGTGGCGAGATGGGAAATCATTTACGATCTGAAACCAAGTTATTGACGAGTACAGGAAAACATTATTCCATGAGACACAATTTTACCTAGCCCATTACACTATTACTTAGGACCATTTTTTATACCATTTGATCTCAAACAAATGTGGGAATACATTACAAAATAAAATATACTTGAAACTCAAGGAAAGCTAGATTGTTTGTTACGAAGGCCTAAGGTTAGGTTCAGAATGGATGAAGTCAACATAAATATAGCTAACTAAGTATGGAGGCTTTCACATGCATTCAGTTAGTACAACTAAATAGTTTTCTAGTGCTCATTACAATAATGGAGAGATGAGCCTCTTCTCAACTCACATGGGCCACTCATTGGCCCAATCGTACCAGTTGGAATCCACCTACTTATTTTAAGTTAATCTATTGTTGTCTCTCTTGGGAGGACTTTAAAATATTTTCTTTTATAAGTTAGAGGAGCTATGACAATAGTAGCAGGGAATATACTATATAGAACAAAATGCAAAAAATATAAAAGTATAAAATTTGAAGTTGCGTTGTGGGGTCTTAAAATCATATCCATGTGCCTCTCAAAGTGTGATAGGAATATTGATTATTTTCACAAGTTTGCTAGTCATAAGAACACATACTATTTTGGAAAAAAAAATATAATGACATCTAGGTACCAACATTCAAGTAGATTGATGAAGTGGAAAATGAACATTTAAAAAAAATATCATAAAGATTGAAACGAATCCAATATTCTAAGGAAAACAACAAAAATCAATAGGTTATTTCCCATGATAATTGATGATGGAATAAATGTAGATATGGAAGTGGTGTTTGTCGGGATATTATAAACCCATCTGGAATTTTTATTTTTCTTTTAAAAACACTTAGAGCCGTCGGTTAAGCGACAGCCTGTAGGTAATTTTTTTTTTTAATTTCAATACCGTCGCTTAACCTGCGTTTCATTTTTCATACTCCGTCAGTTAATCGACGGGTTCATTTGGTGAACCATCGCTAAACCGATGATAGACCATCGCTTAACCAACGTTTCAGTTTCCATACTCTGTCGGTTAATATACGGGTTTCTTTGGTGAACCATCGCTTAACTGTCGCTAGACCATCGCTTAAACGACAATTATGTTTAAAGTTTAATATGGATTAGATGTCGGATAACCGACGAAAATCCACCAATGCTTAAAAAAAATCATAGTGTCGTACATGCGATAGGGAAGTGACGAAAATCCGACAATACGGCCGTCGGATTTTTCGTCGAAATGAAGTAGTGATCACTGGGCTATCCAAGATTGGTAAGGACCCTCAGACACATATATCAGGTAAGAGCAAGGACACTAAGCTACCAGCACTTCTTGTTAACAAGTACAAGCTACAGAGAGGAGGTTAGAATTATGACCTCACAGCCTTAGTAGATGATACACTCAAATTTACATCCAGTCTGCTTGCAGGCAGACTGTTAACCAAAGTTCACTTGAAAGAAGTCACAGGATCAGTAATTCACCTTGTCGTACAAGTCGCAGAAGGTGAACAATTTAATTGGTGTTTATTTTTAGTAAATATTTTTCTTCAAGATTGTTTGGTAGCACAGGATGAGCCAAACCACCCCTTCCATTTCTCGTGGCTACTTATACTATGTGTATTCATTGGGTGGAGAGAGTTGCCCCAGCTACCAGGTGGAGAGTGCAGAGGCACACGCTATGCAAACTTATGGGAGAGAAACAACCCAGCCAAGAAAAAGATCAATATGATAGTATTCTATGAATACTATAAGCTGTTGAAGCGAGTCATCTAGGATACACCGTGGATCAACACAGAGGTTGTTGACATGTATGATAATCGGCTTGATTTCATTGCGGATAGCTATAAAATCTATTTGAGGCCAAAAGGGTTTAGATGGATCATTGGGCTATTGGTTCATTCAGAATGACAGTGCAGGATGTAGAATATGTCATCAAATACTTTAATGAAGAGTGGAAGAAGGCATTAGAAGATGCCGCAGTAGGAAATGTACCAATAGAAACCGCACCGATAGACCCATTAGACAAAGGAAAAGATAAGGTGGATTCTAAGAGGAAAGATCCAGTACAAGTGCCACCAACATCACAAAAGAGGAAAGATGCAGTATAAGTGCCACCACCGGCACCGAAGAGGAAAATTTCAAAGCCTCAAAACCAACTATAGAGACTGCACTAAAAGAGGATGACTATGAGCTCATCGCAGCAAGATTGCAGGAGGCGATGTACGACTCATTTCAGGCGATGCAGACATCGCAGGACAAGCTACAGAGAACGATAGATAAGCAGCTTTTGGATTTGAAAGCGCTAAATAAGAAAATTTCCATGATACAGATTTTTCCATTCAAGGCGACAGCAGGAGAAATATCAACACAATCGATTTCCCACGAGGAAGTCTTTGCAAAGGATCGCATCAATACAGTGCTAATATCGACAAGGAGCATCCGATTCCTTGCTTTGATGATTGATGTGCAGATATAGGTTATACAACCTACCGAGGTTAATCTAGCATAGTTCCCCATTAATCAACTACAAATGATCCAGTAGTAGATAGCCACAAAGCTTAGGGATGGAGAGCATGCGACTTATAAACAGAACACTCAGCTGAGACAAAAGAATGCAAAGCTCACCGCAGGATTTTAGAAAAAGGTGGAGGAGTTAAGAGTATACGAAGAAAGAGAACAAGATCTAAGTTAGGTCCTACAGAACATCACATTGGAGTTACCCCAGTGTAACATAGAGTTTTCCTTGCCTCTAACGCAGAAGGTAAGAATAATTGCAGATAGAGCAAAGGCTCTGGAAGAGACAGTGGCTAAGATGGAGGAAGACCACAAGGTGTAGATTGCTGAGCATGAGGCTCGAGCACCAGGAACATCTGAGGTAGACAAGGAAGAAAGGGAATATGCCTTTATACTCACTTCAACGTAGATGAAGTGTTGAATAGATGATGCAGAGTCATTACTAGTTGATGCAACGAAGACATGGTCAAAGCTAGAAGAGCTCCCAGATAGACTGGAGTTGCAGTAGAGCATCTAGAACATAGAGAATGAAACAAGAGCAATGAAGGAAGAAATCAAGAGCTTAGGAGCTCTTACAAAGATGAAGAATACAATAGAGATGAACCGTTTGCAACAGGAAGTGCAACAGTTGAGAGAAAAAGAGATACAATTCAATAACCTACTTCAACCATATCAGGAACAAATCGCAGAACTGGTCGATGCGATTGAGCAGAAGGTCAAGGAGTTCACTATAAGAAAAAGTGAAATTGATAGCATAGAAGACCCCCTGATTAGTCAAGTTATGCTCGAAGTGGCACAAGACTCTATTGAAGTTATGGACAAAGAAGTCGCAGGACTCAGGGAGAGATTCACAAGGACTTCGTAGGAAGCCAAGGAGAAGCTACATCAAGAGAAGCCAGCTGTTAGTGGCTCGAGGATGAGCCACAAGTAAGTGTTAGGGGGCTGTTGGAGCAGGGCCCTGTAGCTACAGGAAAATCTGCTATATCGGAGCAAGAAATTCAAAAGGAAATAGTACCTGAAGCGATCGAGAAGAGAGCTCAACCACTGCATTTAAGGTAGCGACGACGAAAGGAGGGCTCAACTAACCTCATAAAGAGAAAAGGAGCAATGGGCCAAGGTATTAAAGACAAAGGATAGAAGGGGAGAAACCAAGGAAGTGGTTCCCATACCCATGATTAGCGCTAAAAATCACAGAATACTGCACAAAGCTGCAGAGTGACCAGTAAGCGACAGTTCAAAGTACACATAGGCCGACTATCGCATTTAGGGTTTTTGGGTTACTATTTGGATAGGCCCACAGTGTTTTATCACAGTGAGACCTTCGATCCACCTATATAAGCATGTATTTTGTATTATGAAACGTTATATGGTTAGATGGTTAGATAGTTAGCTAGTTGGTCAGTCAGCTAGACAGTCAGTTGGTTAGCTAGAAAGAGTTGAGCTCTGGTTCTGTTGTAAAATATGTAGTTATCTTACTGTAACCAGTAGCTGGCTCCTTGAGCATGAATGTAACAATCGACAGGGATTGAGAGAGAGAGAGAGAGGAATTATATCTTGTAAGAATAAATCATTATAGGAAGAGAAGAGATCTAAGAGAAGGGCTCTATTGCCTCCTTTTCACACACCTGGATCACGTGGAAGAAATCTTCAAGCCACTCGGTGTGTCCTTGGGGGCAAGTCTCGAGTCAAGGTTGTCACCTTGTTCTTGAATCCTCCGTTTAGGCTCAACTCCTAACGAAGCCAAGGGGGGAAGACCCTGTTAAGTTACTAAGGATGACTTCTTAGTGTAATGATGTTGTACTGAATCAGTTATTTAGGAGTTTGACTACTTTAACTATAAACAATCAAGATGACAAGATACGAAGATACACACGAAAGCACAAAGTTCATACACAATATAAATATGAAGAAAAAAAGACCAGTGCCTTAATAATGGAGTCAAAAGAGATCAGTGTGCTTGCATGTGTTTGGAATAAATGTTTTGCGATTGCATCTTGGTATGTTTTAAGTTAAAAATGAAGTATGAATTGATTAAATTAGGCTAAAGAGGGACTCCAGATATACCCGAGAGTACTTGGAGTATGTCCAAAACCAAGCCTATACGGCTACCCGCAAGGAATATGTGGGCTGAAATGGAGTCTCTGGTGTTGTGTTCATAATGCACCCATTAGGGTGTGACAGAGATCGGTGCCCCGAGGTCACTTTTCAGTAGGTTCCCGCTTCCTTTGGGTATTTTGCCACTGCAAACGTTTGATCGAGGTGTTGGATTTTCACCTGATGGTTTGTTAATTAGGGAGGGTGAGTCCTAATTATGCTAGTCACCCAAGTGCTTTTGATACAGCTTGACCGATCGGATGAACCGCAGCCAAGTGCAGAGCATACACACTGGAGTCTTGTAAATTTTAATAAGTTATTAAGAGATGTGTTCTTGTTTAAAAGAAAATCCTCCAAGAACCTCTTTCGATCCAAGTGGATCTCAATCAGGGAATCAAGGAGGGGTTAATTTTAAAGCTGCTAAAAAAAACAAATGATAGAAAAAACAACTACAAAATATGGTTTTCTGATTAATCCTACCACAAATCTCTTTCCCCTTTCGGGTCACTCGGGAAATCGTGGGGTAAGTATTATGATTACTTTTGAAAATAAGATATGGAATATGGAATTAAAAAAAAATATCAAATATATGACCTTGCAAATTAGATCAATTCTAGTGAAAGGAAATAAGTAGAAAACGACGAAAATGGCATCAACGCGAATCCCCCCAGGGGGGATGGGGAATGGGCTCGAAAGAACCTATTCAAAGGATGATTTTATTACAGAGGTTACAAAATCAAAGCACTGATAAAAAAAAGCTTTCTTGGTCCTTATACAGGCTGAAACTAAGATATTACAATTTATATAAAAATTTACAAATTATGTGACAAAAGAGAGACCCCTGGGGGGATTTGAGCGCTCCAAAATCCACTTTGGACAGCAGATTCCTTTATTCTCTGTCATACCTGCTAAATTACAGTAAGAAAATTAGAATAAAAAATTCCCCAAAGCACTTTAAGAGTGCCTTTGGGTCAGCCTACTTTATCTCAAAAAATTGATGAAATTAAACTAGCTAAACTGACAAAAAAGGAACCAAGGAAAGCAAGCTTTCCTTGGGATCTTGGATTTCTGTTTGTGCAGCCAATTAAAATCACTTATTGCAGAATATTGAAATTATTGAACAGCAAAAGAAACTACCTTAACAGCCAGCTATTAATTTTTCAATAAACTACTTGCGAAACTAAGGCAATTTTAGCTAGATCTCTTGAATTTGAACTTTAAGTGCACAATGAAACTAAGATCTAGAAATTTGAAGGTATATTGCTAATTATATCTATGTATGCTTTTATTTATGAGATATATCAGAATTAAGAAAGAAACCTTAAAGTAACCAGTTTGAGGAAAGTTTAATAATTTTTAAAGGAGGAAGAGAGAGAAAGAGTGTTTGAAGCCCGAGAATGTTGGGCTTTGGATTCTTCTTTGGTGGAACACCGAGGGACTATTTCATTCGTAAGATACTGAATATGAGGAAGATTCAAACCATCTCAACTTCTTCTACTAGCAAGATCATCTACAGCTTAAAAATCCTTGCACAGACAGATGGTTAAAACATAGGCGCTGCAGAAAGAGATGATTGGAAAGCATGCAATTAAAATTAAAATACAGACAAATCCAATAGATCTAGAACAAGCAGCAGTAAGAGCATAAATCAAACTAGAATAAACTCTTACCCTAACAAGAGGGATCTCTCTCCTTCAAGGCCAAAAATTAACCAGCAAAGCAATGATAAACAAAAGCAGATTATACCTCATAAGCATTTGACAATCAATATCCACACATGAAGAGCATTACACCATAGATCTTGCCTCCAAAGATTCTTTATTCCAGAATACAAAAAAAATACAGCACAAGAGCAACAGCACCTCAATCCCAGTTCTAACTAGCTTGGAAGAGGAGGCTGTGCCTTGATTTATACAATTTGCAGGCCATCTAGCCTAGGGGGGGCACAATTCCTCATGCAATCAAGTGAAATCAGTTGATGTATAGTTCATCAATGCAGAACTGAGGCTGAACTGAGCCTACTTGTCAACCGGGGGCCTGATCTGGCTGACACATCAACCCATACACTGACACATTGGCCCAAACACTGAAGAATCCACCAAAAGTCATCCAGTTGAGCCAAAAACGTGTTGAGGAGAGAGGGAGGGAGAAATTCCCCATAAATACCACTGTAGATCAACTCTGGATCTGATTTGATCCCCTCCTTCAGTCAAGGATTTGTCAGATCCAGTCAATCTGCTCCAGATCTGATTGATTTCAGTCAAATCGGTTGAGAATCCATTGATTTATTTGATTTTGGATTTGATCCATTATTCATCAATTTATGAATTAAAATAATCAATAATTGATTTTTGGGGTTTTCTGACCTGAGTGATGGAAGATCACTCAAAACTTAGGCAATAGCGGGTCCATGGGTTTACATGGTGCTCTTAGCTTGAAAATGAGCACCTACATGAATGAAATTGATTATTTGGCCCACTTTTATTACAAAATCAATTTTTCCAATTAAACTATTAAAAATAGCCTAAGTTTTGGAAAAATTAAATTTTAATAAAAAACACTGAAAAAACTGAAAAATTGAAAAATTGAAAAACACCTAGGGGGACTTAGACATGTTCATATGAATAAAAAAATATGTCTAGCATGCTTACACATTGACACATAGACTCTAATAACCTCAATAGGCCCAAATGCCAAGCCGACCACCCCAACTTTGGAGGTATGGAGTGAAAAACTCAGAAATTATCAGTCGTTTATTCAACAACCAATAATAACCAAGGGAAAAAAAACCCTGGGCTGATCAGATTGAAAAATGAAGTCTAAGAGACCGAGTCTTTTACAAGAACATTTATTACAACTCCCCCATGGGGTATGAACATGTGATATGATACAAGAAGCACTTCCAGAAGTACTTCCAAAGGTCTCTTGAAGTCCGAACAAGTTATCCTTGTCCAGTTCACCAGGCTCACTTGATAAAAACCACTAAGTACAACTTAGGTGGTAACATTCTGGCTCCGATTGTGGGACGTGTGCTCGATCTGGTCTTTAAGTCAAGGAGAGGATACGAGAATATCAGAATCTCTGGTTTATATACCCTGTAAAAACATCTCAACCTGACAAGAAAAACCTCACTAGCACAAGTTTTATAAGAAACCAAATGAACCATTAAGTTGATTTATTTAAAAAACATAAATGTAACTAATTGAAATAAGCAAAGTTTTATTATAGATAAGTATAAAAAAGAAATGCAGAAAGTAAATTCTCTCTTTCAAGGAGCTTATTTTCCTACTCTGTTCATGCCATAAAAAGGGTTAAGTGTAATCAGAAATCCAATGTAACCACCTAAGCATTTTATTGACATAAAAAAAAAATTCCCTTGTCTTTGGTTACCAGCCAAAGTAAGGATACCTTATTCAGAAAATGCAAACCTGCGTGATGATTCAGGATGGGCGGGATGGATGGGAGATCATAGGCATGAATAATGTCATAAAAATTCTTCCCCAACTTGTATGTGCTCATGCAGGCTGCTTCTATCCATGACTGGATAGGATTGATATACCAATCAAAATGATGAGGCAGATTGACTACATCATCATACTGATCATCGGGGTTTATCAAATGATAACTTGTTGCACAAGCCCCAAGTAGCTCCAAATCATAAGGAACCTCTATATGTGAAAAAGATGGCTGAGACTGATATTCCACTGACTGCATTACATCTGATTTTTCACAATACTGTTTCTCAATGTCTTCATTTCCGATACCCTTGTGCGGCTCTACATGGTATGATTTTGAATGATCACATGAAAATTCTGAATGCTTCTCTTCCATACTAATGTTTTCCCAAGCATCTAGATATGTGCTTCCCTCTATGGATGTATCATAGATTGGACTTCCACAAAATTTTGAATAAACACTCCCATTGTTGGACATATTATGGATGGGATTCTCCATAAAATTTTCACAAGTTGGATTATCTATGAAATTCAAATAGTCATCACTCCCAACCATGTCATATGTGGTGGACTCTTCATCCATGGCATCATGCTCTTGCCTATCCATGTCCTCCTTGTATTCATAACAATCTTCTTTAGATAAAATGTTACAAGGAAATAAACTTTCCAAACCTTCATCAATATGAGGAGAACAAGGTCTAGTATCACCACACACTGTATTGTCATTATCATAGGTTTCTTTATAGGCTTTTGTCATGATATCATGAAGAGGATCTTCAATATTATCTTCCATCAAGGAAACCTTTTGGGCATGTTCAATGGGATCACTTGGTATGTGTTGCTCAGTGGATTTCTTTAGAGGGATTTCTGGAAAGGTATCAGCTTTCCAACATACTTGAGAATACACCAAATATTCAATGTCTTCAGCTATGGTGACATGAGGAGAGTTTTCAACAATGTGTTCCATTATGGGCTCCTCCTGAAGCTCTTCAATATGATCATCTTGGATTTTCCCTTCCTTGGAATCTTGCTGTGTATTGGGAGATACCTCATTTTCTTTAAGAAGAAGCTTGATTGCTTCATTTCTTAAATAACCTCTAGGATGATTTTTTATGGGAGTATCATGGACCTCCTCTTGGAGCTCTTCAATATGATCATCTTGGATTTTCCCTTCCTCGAAATCTTGATGTGTATTGGGAGATACCTCATTTTCTTTAAGAAGAAGCTTGATTGCTTCATTTCTTAAATAACCTCTAGGATGCTTTTTTATGGGAGTATCATGGACTTCCTCTTTACTTAAATGTTCAAGAAGTGATTCCAAGTCTTCAATACTTTGTATCATGGAAAAAGGTCCATCATATGCTTCTGAGTGATACTCTGTCCCAGATAGGTAGAAGGTACAAATCTTTTCAAGGAACTTCTTTAAACCATTCATACTACCCCTACCATCATGCCACTGCTCTAAAAACATCCAAAGGAAGCTTGGAAAAGAAGTTATACATTTATCAGGAAGGTCTTCATAGAACCAATAACCAGCCTCACCCCGAAAAGTACTAGCAAACATTTCCATCATATGGTCTTCATAGAGAATATTGAAGTCAACAATCAACTGAAGGAAAGATTTGACATGCCAGATGGCCGAGTCACCATCATCTCCATGAAATGGTGGAAGCCAGTTATTTGCATCCCCCAAACTATCACAATAGTTAGGAAAACCAGGGATGTTTGAGAAATCGATAGGTTGAAATGCTAAGGCTAATTGGGAACCATATTTCTCCCTTAATTTATCCAAATGGGTATCCATTTGAAAACCTTGTACTAACAAGGTGGAGCTATCAAGTAATGAACTTTAAAGGTTTTAACATGTTGCATTGGCTCATCTACACACAACAAAACTTCACAAGTTTATGAGAAAACAGGGTTTTATCCCTTCAATGGAGTCGCCATGTGAAACAGAAAAATAAGCATTTATGAATCTTTTCACAAAAATTATTTTTTGCTTTTCTTTGTAAAAATAAAAACTGGAAAAAGGTTAGTGGAGTCGCCAGATGAAAATTAAAGATCTACTCTAAGCATTCATCAAACAAAGCAAAAACAAAAAGGAAGAAAACAAAAGTCGTACTCGGGAATAAAAAGATTTATCCCTGGCAACGGCGCCAAAAAGTGTTTCCACCTTTTCACACACCTGGATCACGTGGAAGAAATCTTCAAGCCACTCGGTGTGTACTTGGGGGCAAGTCTCGAGTCAAGGCTGTCACCTTGTTCTTGAATCCTCCATTTAGGCTCAACTCCTAATGAAACCAAGGGGGGTAGACCCTGTTAAGTTACTAATGATGAATTCTTAGTGTAATGATGTTGTACTGAATCAGTTATTTAGGAGTTTGAATACTTTAACTATAAAAAATCAAGATGACAAGATACGAATATACACACGAAAGCACAAAGTTGATACACAATATAAATATGAAGCAAAAAAGACCAGTGCCTTAATAATGGAGTCAAAAGAGATCAGTGTGCTTGCATGTGTTTGGAATAAATTATTTGTGATTGCATCTTGGTATGTTTTAAGTTAAAAATGAAGTATGAATTGATTAAATTAGGCTAAAGAGGGACTCCAGATATACTCGAGAGTACTTGGAGTATGTCCAAAACAAATCCTATACGGCTACCCGCAAGGAATATGTGGGTTGAAATGGAGTCTCTGGGGCTGTGTTCGTAATGCACCCGTTAGGGTGTGACAGAGATCGGTGCCCCGAGGTCACTTTTCAGTAGGTTCCTGCTTCCTTTGGGTATTTTTCCATCGTAAAGGTTTGATCGAGGTGTTGGATTTTCACCTGATGGTTTGTTAATTGGGGAGGGTGAGTCCTAATTATGCTAGTCACCCAAGTGCTTTTGATACATCTTGACAGATTGGACAAACCGCAGCTAAGTGCAGAGCATACACACTGGAGTCTTGTAAAGTTTAATAACTTCTTAAGAGATGTGTTCTTGTTTAAAAGAAAAGCCTCCAAGAACCTCTTTCGATCCAAGTGGATCTCAATCGGGGAATCAAGGAATGGTTAATTTTAAAGCTGCTAAAAAAAACAAATGATAGAAAAAACAACTACAAAATATGGTTTTCTGATTAATCCTACCACGAATCTCTTTCCCCTTTCGGGTCACTCGGGAAATCGTGGGGTAAGTATTATGATTACTTTTGAAAATAAGATATGGAATATGGAATTAAAAACAAGATCAAATATACAACCCTGCAAATTAGATCAATTCTAGTGAAAGGAAATAAGCAGAAAACGACGAAAATGGCATCGACGCGAATCCCCCCAGGGGGGATGGGGAATGGGCTCGAAAGAGCCTATTCAAAGGATGATTTTATTACATAGGTTACAAAATCAAACCACTGATAAAACAGAGCTTTCTTGGTCCTTATACAGGCTGAAACCAAGATATTACAGTTTATATAAAAAATTTACAAATTATGTGACAAAAGAGAGACCCCTGGGGGGATTTGAGCGCTCCAAAAGCCACTTTGGACAGCATATTCCTTTATTCTCTGTCAGACCTGATAAATTATAGTGATAAAATTAGAATAAAAAATTCCCCAAAGCACTTTAAGAGTGCCTTTGGGTCAGCCTACTTTATCTCAAAAAAATGATGAAATTAAACTAGCTAAACCGACAAAAAAGGAACCAAGGAAAGCAAGCTTTCCTTGGGATCTTGGCTTGCTGTTTGTGCAGCCAATTAAAATTACTGATTGTAGAATATTGAAATTATTGAAAAGAAAAAGAAACTACCTTAACAGCAAGCTATTAATTTTTCAATAAACTACTTGCGAAACTAAGGCAATTTTAGCTAGATCTCTTGAATTTGAACTTTAAGTGCACAATGAAACTAAGATATAGAAATTTGAAGGTATCTTGCTAATTAGATCTATGTATGATTTTATTTATGAGATATATCAGAATTAAGAAAGAAACCTTAAAGTAACCAGTTTGAGGAAAGTTTAATAATTTTTAAAGGAGGAAGAGAGAGAAAGAGTGTTTGAAGCCCGGGAATGTTGGGCTTTGGATTGTTCTTTGGTGGAACACCGAGGGACTATGTCATTTGTAAGATACTGAATATGAGGAATATTCAAACCATCTCAGCCTCTTCTACCAGCGAGATCATCTACAGCTTAAAAATCCTTGCACAGACAGATGGTTAAAACATAGGTGCTGCAGAAAGAGATGATTGGAAAGCATGCAATTAAACTTAAAATACATACAAATCCAATAGATCTAGAACAAGCAGCAGTAAGAGCATAAATCAAACTAGAATAAACTCTTACCCTAACAGGAGGGATGTCTCTCCTTCAAGGCCAACAATTAACCAACAAAGCAATGATAAACAAAAGCAGATTATACCTCATAAGAATTTGACAATCAACATCCACACATGAAGAGAATTAAACCATATATCTTTCCTCCAAAGCTTCTTTATTCCAGAATACAAAAAACAATACAGCACAAGAGCAACAACACCTCAATCCCAGTTCTAACTAGCTTGGAAGAGGAGGTTGTGCCTTGAATTATACAATTTGCAGGCCATCTAGCCCAAGGGGGGCGCAATTCCTCATGGAATCAAGTGAAATCATCTGATGGATAGTTCATCAATGCAGAACTAAGGCTGAACTGAGCCTACTTGTCAACCGGGGGCTTGATCTGGCTGACACATCAACCCATACACTGACACATTGGCCCAAACACTGAAGAATCCACCAAAAATCATCCAGTTGAGCCAAAAACGTGTTGAGGAGAGAGGGAGGGGGAAATTCCCCATAAAGACCACTGTAGATCAACTCTGGATCTGATTTGATCCCCTCCTTCAGTCAAGGATTTGTCAGATCCAGTCAATCTGCTCCAGATATGATTGATTTCAGTCAAATCGGTTGAGAATCCATTGATTAATTTGATTTTGGATTTGCTCCATTATTCATCAATTTATTAATTAAAATAATCAATAATTGATTTTTGGGGCTTTCTGACCTGAGTGATGGAAGATCACTCAAAACTTAGGCAATAGCGGGTCCCTGGGTTTACATGGTGCTCTTAGCTTGAAAATGAGCACCTACATGACTGAAACTGATTATTTGGCCCACTTTTATTACAAAATCAATTTTTCTAATTAAACTATTAAAAAATAGCCTAAGTTTTGGAAAAATTAAATTTTAATAAAAAACACTGAAAAAACTGAAAAATTGAAAAATTGAAAAACACCTAGGGGGACTTAGACATGTTCATATGTCTCAAAAATTATGTCTAGCATGCTTACACATTGACACATAGACTCTAATAACCTCAATAGGCCCAAATGCCAAGCCGACCACCCCAACTTTGGAGGTATGGAGTGAAAAACTCAGAAATTATCAGTCGTTTATTCAACAACCAATAATAACCAAGGGAAAAAACACCCTGGGCTGATCGGATTGACAAATGAAGTCTAAGAGACCGAGTCTTTTACAAGAACATTTATTACAACTCCCCCATGGGGTATGAACATGTGATATGATACAAGAAGCACTTCTAGAAGTACTTCCAAAGGTCTCTTGAAGTCCGAACAAGTTATCGTTGTCCAATTCACCAGGCTCACTTGATAAAAACCACTAAGTAAAACTTAGGTGGTAATAGGCTCCAAGCCATGTGCATGGAGTTTCCTAGAAGATCTCAAGCTGCATAAGAGGTTGCAGCGAAACTGTGTGTACTCTCTCTAGATATAATAAAACATAGTTCCTGTGGACATAGCTTTCCCCGTTGGAAGTGAACCACATAAAATCCGTGTGTTGTGCGACTGTTTCATGTGATTGTGCTATAGTTATTTGCTATCTATTATTCCCTACATGTACTTTTCTTAACAGTTAATGAATGTATGTATGCTATCCTTTAGTTTACAATAGCATAGAAGGTTAAATGCAAGTTGAAAGTATTGAGTATTCTATATATGAGTTTATCAGTTCTTGATTCACGACAGCTAACAGTTACAGTGTTAAGTGACTTCTGTATATTCAGTTCAGCGAGTTGAGCGTACTTGATGTTAAGCATGTTAAACTGTAGAAGCTTAAGTGAAGTTTTTTAACACCCTTATGAAGGTTGACTAAGCTATTATACCCAGGGAGAAAGCCTCTGGACCTTGAGAGTTGAAGAGCATAGTGATTCTTACTGTAGGAAATATCGCGGCATAGAAAGGCGATATCGCACCATCAGGGAAGCTGTGGTGTGAGATATCGCAGGTTAAGAGTTGAGAAGAAGAGAAGGTTTGCACATCGTTCTAGAAGCTGTGATGCGATAAGAGCTAGTCCCATAGCAGAGTCAGTTAGGAAGAGAAAGAAATAGCCCTTGCTAAGAGACCCCACTGGTTAACCAGATTCAAGGGAAACCCAGGATGCTATAGAACCTGGTTGAGGAAATGTGATTCTTCAACCACCCCATCTAGAATCACTTCGAGTGAGACTCCAGGTCGTTATGTGGTCTGTCGCTAAAAGGGCCAGTGAGCTAGGGGTTTTGTTGGTACACTACATTAAACTCGGGTCTGCCTAAAGCAGCCAACAATTCTCAAGCATTTCCATTCCCTTTCAGGCATGGAATCCTATTTGTTTCGAATTTCAAGTCTGAAGAGCACCATTCGATTTCCCATCAGTGCATTTTAGTTGTTCTACATGGTCTAAGGATTCATCATGCAATTGTTCCTGATTTGGTTGAGCACATTCCACTTCTTCCCAAGAATAATATTCCTCTACACATTTTCATTTAGTTTGGAGTATATGTACATTTCATTTCTATGTCATAGTCCATTTTTTAGGGGAGGTTTTGTCCCGTGAGGTTTTCCTCCTTGCCTCTGTTACATGAATCAATAATATGATCTATAGGACCTCAACTTTAGTGCTTTAAAAGTTTGTTTGTAAAATAATGCGTGCAACAGGTTAATTAAAGGAACAACATTAACAAAAATTAAATTCTTAGAACAGGAATGAAAAAAAAAGACTGATAAACAGATGCCAAGCATGAAAACACAGAAATAGAATTTGATAACGGAGTTTACCCCCTCCACTGGGCTATGTCTCCAGGTCCCTCTCCAATAGGAACTGATTCAATTAATCTCTTAAAATGGTACAAAAATGGTTCTGGACTCTGTAAATCAGTTTCAGCAGCATGAACAAAAGTCTCCCAGACCTCTTCTCTGGACTAATACAAATTTTCCTTCAAAAGCATAGAAAAGCCAGCTAAAACAAATAAGATAGTCGACTCTTTACAATCACAGTAACTGGACATTAACAGTAAAGTCTTCAAGACCTCCTCTCTAAAAGTTACAAAACTAGACTTCAATAGGCAAAAGAAGCCAAGTATAACTGAGAGTAGTCAACTTCAACAGGCAAAAGCATGTGGATAGCTTTACAGCAAAATGCTCTTCCCAAGCTTCTCATAACAGAGAAACATTGTCCTGTGCTCTCAACAAACTCCATCCCTACTATGTTTGAACCCCCATACTGTGTCCTGGCTTCCTCTATTAAAAGCCTCATCTTTGTCGTTACCAAGGAGACAAAACATCCAAGAAACGTGACCATTCGCATCCTTCTGCCAAATGCCCCCTGGATGTTCATCTCCTAACATTACCATCTCATAGCATCAAGATCCTGCAAATCCATTTTGAAAATGCCCGTGCGAACCATTACAATTTTTGTGTCGGAAGTCATAATCATTTGCTTGTCCGCCATTGCGGAATAAGATAAGGACCGGGCTCGATATTTTGCTTCGATGAACTCGGTCTCGATCAGCTGTCGGCTGGTTTTCCGAATCAGAGGCTTTATTCATTTGGTTTCCGCCATTGCAGCTGCCAAAAGGTTTTGGAGCCTCCGCCATTGCAACTTCTGGAAGGATTCCATCTTTCGATCTGTTCAAGCATCCGCCGTTGCGGCTACCGGAAGGCTTTCATCTACCAATCCGTGAAGCGTCCGCCATTGCGGAATAAAAATGCTT
This sequence comes from Pseudotsuga menziesii, assembly GCA_001517045.1. Taxonomy (NCBI): domain Eukaryota; kingdom Viridiplantae; phylum Streptophyta; class Pinopsida; order Pinales; family Pinaceae; genus Pseudotsuga; species Pseudotsuga menziesii. Next base: position 161,400 of record LPNX010693189.1, read on the forward strand.
CTGACATCTGATGTTGTGGAAGGATAAAAGGCTTGCGAGCCCCACCATTGCAGAAAGGGTAATTTTTCTGGCTTTCGATTCGTTTAAGCTTCCGCCATTTCGAAAGCCGAAACGCTTTCTGTTCTGACGTTGTGGAAGGGAATGTCTTCCGACCATTGATTTATTTTATGTTTTCACCGTCTGCTAGTTTTCACGCGTGGATTCTTTGAACCACTGTACCAAATTGAATCGTTAACAAGGATTAATCCGCCGGATCAATCCTCCCCATTGGAGAGCTTTTGGACCACCAAAATCCTGAATTATTATGCAAGTAAGTGAGGGTAAAGTTCCCTCACTTTACCAATCTCCATCCATCTCTCTTTGCTAGGATGCTTTCCTTTCAGCCCCACTCAAAGGTACTCAGCATTCCCCCTTTGTGAAGTCCTTACATTTCTATCTAGAATAACATCATCCTGCAACTCTCTCATATATTCAGGTGCCAAATCATCAACTGAAGGAATCTGTACGTTAGTTTCCTCATCCATGATCATAGGAGGCTCATACAATTTAAGATTCTCAACATTGACAACTGAATAAATTTGCATGTATGGAGGTAAATTCAAGTGAAGAATTAGTACCAATCTTTTCCAAGATCTCAAAAGGGCCATACCTGATAGGCTTAAGATTTTTACCTTCACCTTTCATTCTTTCTTTGGTGATGTGTAACCAAAATCTGTCACCTACCTGAAATTGATGATCAACTCGATGCTTGTCATGCATGGCTTTGTACTTTGCCTGGCTCTTATCCAACTGCTCTTGAACTGCCTGCTACACTGCTTGGATTCTCTGAATGAAGTTTAAAGCTTTCTCTACATCATGATGTCCATCCACTGCATCTTTTCCAAAAGAAAAGTCCATCGGTGTTTTTGGCAGATAACCAAAACAAGTTTCAAAAGGAGATTTCTTCGTGGAAGAATGAACTGCATTATTGTAAGCATGCTGTATATACTGCAACTGCTCATCCCAAAGTTTAGGATGCTTACTACAATATCCTCTAAGCAGCTGAACCACTGTTCTATTCACTACCTCTGTTTTCCCATCGGTCTGTGGATGAAAAGCTGTACTTTTTTTCAGTTTAGTGTCCATAAGCTCCCATAAAGTTGACCAGAATTTTCCCAAGAACTCGGAATCTTGATCAGATACAATAGACATGGGTAGCCCAAAATGTACCCAAACATTCTGAAAGAATAATTGAGCTGTTTGTTCAGCAGTGATCTGCTTGTTACATGGCATTAAGATACACATTTTGCTGAATCTATCCACAACGACATATAGGTAATCATGTCCTTTTCTAGACATAGGTAGTCCTCCTACAAAGTCCATAGAAATGCTTTCCCAAGGATGAGAAGAAACTAGAAGAGGTGTGTACAAACCCAATTTCCTATTGCTAGGCTTACTCGTTGCACACATAGCACAACCTCTTATATATTTAGCTACAGTTTCTTGCATTTAAGGCTAATAACAATGATTCTGCAATACAGACAATGTTTTACTTACACCAAAATGTCCTGCAATCAATGAAATATGTGCCTCTCGGATCACATGCACTCTTTCTTTCTCTGGAATATATATTTTACCAAGATGATACAAGAGTTGTTCATGCACAAAATAGTTCTCTTCCTGTTTACCATGTATAAGTGATGCATATACTTCCCTAAAATCTTTATCCTCTGCATATTGTTCAATATAAATTTCATGTGTTAATGATTTGTTCTAAAGAATGATTGAATAATTTGTAGGTGTCCTTGATAACATGTCTGCTACTTTATTATGAATTCCCTTTTTGTACTTGATTACGAGATGAAACTATTGTAAGAACCCCATCCATCTTAAATGCCTACTTTGTTGTATTTTAGTTTGAGATTGCAAATATTGAAGTGGCTGATGATCAGTATGTATGACTATCTCTTTCCCCATGATATAATGTGTCCACTTCTTTACACTCTGTACTAAAGCATACAATTCTTTGTCATAGGTTATATAGTTACATACTGCAGTAGAGAATGTTTTTGAATGGTAACAGACTGGCTTCCTTCCTTGCATCAAAACTACTCCCATGGCAAACCTGCTGGCATCGGTTTCGATCTCAAATGGCTGCTACAAATCTGGCAATGTCAGAACTAGTGCCGTGCTAATATTTTCCTTCAAAGTGTCAAAGGCTCTTTTATGTTTGCATCCCCAATGGAAAATTTCTTTAACACTTGTCAATCCATGTAACGGAGCAGCAATGGAAGAAAACCCAGAAATGAATTTCCTCCAATACTGAACCGCACCTAGAAAAATTCTGATTTCAGTAACGGTGTTAGGCCATGGCCAGTTTACAATGACAACAACCTTGGCTAGGTCCACTCGCAGGTGGCCTCCACCAATAATATGGCCTAGATATACTAAAGAAGTTTTAGCAAATTCACACTTAGACATTTTTACATAAATCTTTTCCTTTCTTAGTACATCTAAGTTTTTTTTCACATGTACCACATGCTCTTCCCAGGTGTTGCTAAACATAAGGATATCATCTAGATACACAATTACAAAATCATCAATGAATGAACGAAAGACATCATTCATGACCCGCATGAAAGTAGCAGGAGTGTTACATAGCCCGAAAGGCATCACAAGCCATTCATACAAACCCTGTTTCGTCTTAAAAGCTGTTTTCCAAGCATCATGCTCAGCAACACGGATTTGATGATACCCACTACGCAGATCCAATTTTGTAAAATAAGTTGCATGTTTCAACTGATCAATAAAATCATCAATACGAGGAAGAGGATACCTATTTTTAATGGTGATTTTGTTAAGGGCCTTGTAGTCGATACACATCCTCCACGACCCATCCTTCTTTGGAACCAAGACTATATGAGAGCCACAAGGAGAAGTGCTAGGCCGGATGAACCCCTTCTCAATCAGCTCCTGAACCTACTTCTTGATTTCCTCGTTCTGCATTACAGACATCCAGTACATGGCTATGTTTAGGAGTAGCACATCCTGCTGCAAATGTATCTCATGTTGAATCTCTCTCTTCGACGGTAACCCCTTCGGATCTTGAAACAAATCATCATATTCAGAAATGATGTCAATCAGTTCAGATTTATGCTTAGGGTCACATTCTTCAAAATATTTAGAGACTTCATCATTTTTCATCTTAACCATCATCAACACAAAGTTCTTACTAGCATTTACCAACATCTTCATTTGTCCTGCAGAGACTATTGCTAGATTGGTTTTCATATTATGTGCTCGTACAATATATTCCATACCTTCTTTAAAAAGATGATACTTATTTTGCTCTATATAAAAGACTGCTTTTCGGTCATACAAATATGGACTCCAAATTACAATTCCACAAATGTCAAGTGGTACTACATCCAATTCTACCTCATCCCTAAACTTTTCGATAATTGCAAATTTTAATACACATTTCCTTGTAACTTGCAATCGTGTATCATTAGTAACCCAACCTAGAGGATAGGGCTTTTCATGAGGCACAGTAACTAAATGCAATTTCTTAACCACTTCTTCTGATATCAGATTTACTTGTGAACCACTATCAAACAATGTATCAATCTTTGTGTGATTTGCAATGACACGAACATGAAATAGTGCACTTCTATCTTTATCATTTTGCTTAGAAGTAGATGGCAGACTTGTACTTGCACTAGAACTGGATTGTGCATCAATGGAAAGTGAGATACTGTTATCCTTACCTTGGATTCTGACAGCTGTAACCTTTGTTTCATCACCTGAATCGGATCCCAAGTCTTGAATAACAGCTGCAGTAGCTTTAGATTTTTCTTTATCTTTGTTTCCTCCGTACTTCTTTGGCCTTAACTCTGGATGAAGTTTCCAACACTTAGAGACATCATGTCCCTTCTAACAATGCGAACATCTAGTCTTTTCACCCTCTTTCTTAACAATAGCCATCTTCTTTTTCCCCTTAGCTTGACCTTTCGATTTGCTGTCAAGTTTAAATGACTTCTTCACAAAAGTATCATTAGCATGCTTACCCCTGGCTTCTAAATGGGTAGCTTGAACACATACATCATCCAAATTACTGGGGTTAAACATCAACAAAGTATGCTTCAAATAAGAATGCATGCCACCAATGTACTTAAGAAGGGTTTCCTATGTATCTAACGAAACATTCAATGCAATAGCCCTCTTTCTGAATTCATGAGTATAGTCTTGAATGCTTTGTCCTTTAGCTTGTCTAAACATTTGCCAATTCATGGTTAATTGCTACATGTGACCTAAAGGATAAAATTGCTTCCTCAATACTTCAATGAATTCATTCCAAACTAAGATAATTTTACAATTCTTTTGAAGATCTTGCTGAATCTTGCTCTCCCACTATGTAAGAGCCATTCCACCCATCCTCAACGTGGCCAATTGAATCCTGGAAGGGTCATCATTAATGCCCTTCACCCTGCAATATACTTCAAGCTACTTGATCCAATTGTCTAATTTTTCAGCATCTACATCTCCATTATAAATAGGTAATTCAAATTTTACATCCAATTTGAAATAAGGCATGTTAGGATTTGCATTATGAGAAGAAGAAAAATTTTGATTAGTGTTAGGAGGATCACCATCACCTCCTACTCCTTTACCCTTTTCTTCAGGCTTTACTTCCGCATCTTTGGATGAAGATCCTTCTTCTTTCTTCTTCCTTTCTACTCATTCATTGAGTATAATTTCTAGCATGGCTTTCATGCTCATAAAAGCCTCTACAAACTCAGTTTCAAAAATGACAGGTTTTTCCCGTTCGGTATGTACTTCTTCTTCCCCTCGTGGAGAAGACATGGTTCTTGAGAATGTTCTCTTTGAGCCAATCTCAGGATCTTCTTCAACCAATTCTCCTTCACCAAGCTCTAACCTGGACCTGGTAAGCATTCACAAACTCGCACAATAGTCAACCAGCTATGATACCATAATATGATCTACAGGACCTCAACTTTAGTGCTTTAAAAGTTTGTTTGTAAAAGAATGCATGCAACAGGTTAATTAAAGGAACAACATTAACAGAAATTAAATGCTTAGAATAGGAATGAAAAAACAAGACTGATAAACAGATGCCAAGCATGAAAACACAGAAACAAAATTTGATAACGGAGTTCACCCCCTCCACTGGGCTACGTCTCCGGGTCCCTCTCCAATAGGAACCGATTCAATTAATCTCTTAAAATGGTAGAAAAATGGTTCTGGACTCTGCAAATCAATTTCAGCAGCATGAACAAAATTCTCCAAGACCTCTTCTCTGGACTAATACAAATTTGCCTTCAAAAGCATAGAAAAGCCAGCTAAAACAAAGAAGACAGTCGACTCTTTACAATCACAGCAACTGGACATTAACAGTAAAGTATTCAAGACCTCCTCTCTAAAAGTTACAAAACTGGACTTCAACAAGTAAAAGAAGCCAAGTATAACTGAGAGTATCCAACCTCAACAGGAAAAAGCATGTGGATAGCTTTACAGCAAAATTCTATTCCCAAGCTTCTCATAACAAAGAAACGTTGTCCTGCGCTCTCAACAAACTTTGTCCCTACTGCCTCCAAACCCCCATACTGCGTCCTGGCTTCCTCTATTAAAAGACTCATCTTTGCCATTACCAAGGAGACAAAACCTCCAAGAAACATGACCATTCGCATCCTTCTGCCAAATGCCCCCAGGCTTTTCATCTCCTGACATTACCATCTCATAGCATCAAGATCCTACAAATCTATTTTGAAAATGCCCGCGCAAACCATTGCAATTTTTGCGTCGAAAGTCGTAATCATTTGCTTGTCCGCCGTTGCGGAAGAAGATAAGGACCGGGCCTGATATTTTGCTTCAATGAACTTGGTCTCTATCGGCTGTCGGCTGGTTTTCTGAATCGAAGTCTTTAGTCATTTATTTTCTGTCGTTGCGGCTACCAGAAGGTTTTGGAGCCTCTGCCGTTGCGGCTGCCAGAAGGATTCCATCTTTCGATCTGTTCAAGTGTCTTCCGGAAGGATTTCATCTATTGATCTGTGAAGCATCTGCCATTGCAGAATAAAAATCCTTCTGATGTCCGATGTTGCGGAAGGAGAAAAGGATTGCAAGCCCACTGTTTCAGAAGGGAAATGCTTCCGAGCCCCGCCATTGCGGAAAGGGTAATGCTTTCGACTTTCGATTCATTTAAGCTTCTGCCGTTTTGGAATCCGAATCACTTTTCATTTTGACGTTGCAGAAGGGAATGTATTTTGACTACATATTTCTTTTATGTCTTCGCCATCTGCTTGTTTTCACGCGCGGCTTCTTTGAACCACTGTACCAAATTGAATCGTTAATGAGGATTAATCCACCCGATCAGTTAACCAAAGTCAAGAGAAACCTAGGATGCTATAGAACCTGGTTGAGGAAACGTGATTCTTCAACCACCCCATCTAGAATCACTTCGAGTGAGACTCCAGGTCGTTCTGTGGTCTGTCGCTGAAAGGGCCAGTGAGCTAGGGGTTTTGTTGGTACACTACAGTAAACCCGGGTCTGCCCAAAGCAGCCAACAATTCTCAAGCATTTTCATTCCCTTTTAGGCATGGAATCCTATTTTTTTCGAAGTTCAAGTCTGAATAGTACCATTCGCTCTCCCATCAGTGCATTTTAGTTGTTCTACATGGTCTAAGGATTCATCATGCAATTGTTCCTGATTTGGTTGAGCACATTCCACTTCTTCCCAAGAAGAAGATTCCTCTACACATTTTCATTTAGTTTGGAGTATATGTAGATTTCGTTTCTATGTCATAATCCATTTTTTAGGGGAGGTTTTGTCCCATGAGGTTTTCCTCCTTGCCTCTGTTACACAGATCAATAAAATTTGTAAAAGGTGACTTGTTCCTTAGTTGCAAGGCCTCAAAATCATGAGAAGTAGTAAGTCTGAATTAAGGGGGGGTGTTGGAGCACTAATAAATCCTTAGTACATATTTTATACCTTAGGCTAAGTTCAATTTCTTGTATTGCAATAATATCCTATGGTTTAGAATTAGGAGAGTTAATTATGCAATATATTTGGCTATTTTGGCATGTTCACACCTGCAACAACACCCTAGTGGGTCAACCCATCCCATGTGCACCCTAATTAATCCATTGGGGTGCTACCTCCTTGATTTCGGGGATCCAGGTTTGACCAAGTGTGCTAGTGGTGTATTTTGCCTATTTTGTCTCTCCTATATTGCCACCTAGAGACTCCCACTCACCTCTATCTTCTCACCCACGCATGCCTTGGAGTCTTTAATGCCCTAGTACACTTTACCAATGTTCACACCTTGGTTTATGACTGTATGGGATGAGTTGGGTCTCCATTGGTCCACTTAGGGGGGATTGAGGTCAAATCTCACCTTCACACATGTACCACTCCAATTGGCTTCTAGAGCCTCTTGAATGTTTCCAATGTACTACAAATATGTATCACACTCATCTTCAAGGTGTGGTGTAATATAATGGTTTGATATTAGCACCTTTCACATGTGCTATTACAACTATTTTTGTCTCTTTATTTTCTCTTACATATTTTGTTAAACACTTTGATGGTGAAATTGTTCTAGCTCCTAGATATAACTTGAGAAACAATTTCTCATAGGAGTTCCTATCTAAAATCAAGACTAGTCTTAATTTTCCTAAAAGAACGAGTGTGCAATACAAATCTAATATTTGGAAATACCATCACAAACTAGAATGATAATTAGCAATTGCATACCTTAATTTTTTCATTGTTTTGCTTCAAAAAGCCTATCCTTTTCTTCCTCATGGATAGACAGATATACAAGTGTTATGATTAAGGAACATAGCTTTAAAAACATAATATTAAAAAAGAAAACACAAAATACCCTTGAACAGCTGAAGTTTTGATGAATGTATGCTAGACAAATGATTGTTGTTAAAACAATTATTTCTCAATCCATGTATCATACCCTGAAATAGAATTCATCTTGTGCCAGTTTTGCAAGTACATATCTAGTTTGGACATGGCAGTAATCAACATTAAAAACTATTGGGATAATTAATGTCCACTTTTGTTGAGTAATTAAAAAATATTAAATTCATCAATGGGGCCATGGTCCAATGGTAAAGCTGGTGGCATATCATGCCACTAATAAAGATTCAATTTTCCCCAAGACACGAATAAGATATCAGGGCCAGCTGCAAGTCAATGTTGAATATTGAGAAATATGACCTCTATGAAGGAGACTTCGTCAGATTTCCAATATCTATGTAGTAAAATTTGTCGTCGGATATCCATTAAATACGACAAATTTTCTATAGTATTGATGAATTCAATTCATGTGTTATATGACTTTAGGCATGTCTATAGGGAGCACAATATGAGTGCATACCATTTATTGAAGGAAGCATTGATTAAGGGAGCAATGTTGTACATTGACAGAAGGCCAAAGACAACTAGGAATATTGTAGGGTTTATAAATAATACACAACCAGGGCCTACAATTAAGAAACCCATCTATATATTTGAGGGGCATGAAGGAAACTGTGTCTTTGTATGTGCCATTAAATCAATAGCTATATGGGAAGAGCTGCTTATTAATTACAATTTGAAAAGAGTAGATACAAACACGGTTAGTATAGATGTGGTACATCCAACAATTTACCCAACCTTTTATTAATTATTTTAAAAACTTTAGGATTTTTTCGTTAGCATATAATTATAATTTTTTATTAAATTTTCTATGTTTTATTCGTAGGGAGGTGATCGGGGGCGCATCAGCCCAATAGCTAGTGAGATGAGTACACCATCCTCAATGCAATAGGTATATGTCAAAATGTTATGTTATTACATTGTTTTAGGGAGTATTTTGGTTTCATTAGGTAATTTTTACTATGTTTTTGATGCAGGACTTTGTCAGGGGCACCTCCCTCATAGTAGATGTTACTAGACCTGCCTAGAGGTGGCAGGTATACATTGACGCCATTGTACAAATTTAATATGTACAAATAGTTCTGTTGTTATGTTTTTCAATAGTATATTCTTTTGGTTTATATAATCTTATCTATATTTCATGCAGAGTGTTGATAAGGGAAGCCACCAGGATGTTGATTAAATGACTGTAGCCTTTGGGAAACAGATAAACCTGAATGTAATTCTACAATTTAAAGACTTCAAAACTGTACACATATATAAAATGTAGCATAATGTTTTTTTTTATGTATTTTTTTGTTTTTATAATTGCGTTCATTATGATAATGTTGTCTACTTTTTTGTAGGTGGATGATTAGGGAAAGTCCCCAGCTGTTGATCAAACCACACTGTCATCTAGGAATCATGTAAACCTAGATGTAATTCTAGGAATCTATCATGATATATATTTTTTGTTAATATAATTTTTTTCTCAGACTATTGCTTCAACACGTAAGAAATGTTTTATATATTTTTGTTGCAGACAAATGATTCGGTATATGAAGCAACAACACAACAGTCCATATATTTTGATGCGAACGAGTTGTTGAATGATGCTAACATTAGTTCTTCTATAGAACCAGTGAAGCTATTGGAGAAGACCTTGAAAAAAATTCAAGCAGATATGCTTCGTCTGCTATTCATAATTCTACAGACAAACGAGATTAAAGTAAAGGTTCAACTGTTGATGCATAGATCTCAGGCCTTGAAAGTAAGTTGTGGAATCATAATATGAATTCATTTAGAACTTGATAATTTTTACTTTATATGATTGTGAAATTATAATTGAATGGTTTGTATTTACAATATTTTTTGCGACCACACAGTGGTTGTGAATGCAATGTTGGTCCTAGTGAGCAAACCACTCCATGCACACCGCATAGTGCACCCTTGTTTTTTAATGAACAGTCAGCAAAATGTTCCATGACACCCATGAGGCCAGTAGAGGGTGCAGCTTCTGCTGATTGACACACACCAGATTGTGCAGAGTAACGGGTGGAGGTAGAGTTTCATAGTAATGCTGATGTTGAACCAACATTTTCTAGATCTTCCTGTGTCACTTGCATGGGTTCAACACTGACAACATTTTTGGTGAACAAGGAACTCGTTCCAATAAAGATAGAGAATATTCTATGTAATTATACATTGTTCAATTTAGTATTTATAATTTGATTGTAATATACCAATAAATTTTTTTTAAACTAATGATGGCATGTGTTGGGGTCGGGAGAAGAGAGAGGAAGAGAAAAAGGAAAGATGCAATGAGGAAGGAAAATCCGAGTTGATGGAAGAGGAAAGTAGAAGAGTTAAAGCTGGACAAGAGAAAATCAAGGAAGATGGCATAAGGACAAACTAGTGGAAGATGGAAGGACAGCGTTAGAGACTAGTTATGACCAGTATAGGAAAGATGAAATACATTTATGCGCCTAGTTAAAGATGTGGTTAATGTATTCTAGGAATTTGAAGTCTAGGTGTGGGCCAACATTTATGTAACAGAGATATTTTTGTAAGCTGTTGAGTCTATATTAGCTAAGTTGTACTCTGCCGACCCTATGTGGTTGCATAGATGCTATAAGTAGAAGGAACCTGCTCTGTATAAGGGTAATATTAGGTAATATTGATTTTTAGAGAGTTAGAAGTAGTAAGTTCAAATTAGAGGAGATTCTGGTAGAAGTAGAAGGTCGTTGAGCCACGGGTCTTGAAGCTGTGTGCAGAGACTACTAGTAGAGTATAAGATTCAATCCAAGTTGTGTGCAGATCAGTAGGTGTAGATAGAAGAATAAATCAGAGAGCATGAGAGAAAGAATATTGAGTTAGAAATACATATCTTAAGAAGAGTCTGCAAGTTGCAGGCTGCAAGGTGCTATATCCAATTCTCATGCCAGATGAAGAGCACCTTGGTGGTTCTTCCTAGATGGGTTTCCACATTATTTCTCGTGTTATATGGATGAGTCTTGTTGAAATTTGAATGATTTTTTGGATTTTTGATTGTCTTACATTATTATAGTTATAGTTATGTTATATGAATGTCACCGTATGAATGTATAAATGCTCAAAAGTATTGTTGAACTGATGTGTATAAGTTCATGGTTAATCTACTAAGTATAAATATGAGTCATCCACTTCCTGTAGAGTATAATGGGTTAGACATCGTCGGAGAGTGACTGTTATAGCTGATTTTACCACACATGGTTGATCACACTTTTATGGCCTTCCTTATCCCTCTGTAAACTCTTTGAACCCCATGGACTATATTTGTACCTTTGATGTTTCCAAGATCATCCATAAAAACACTCATTATTTGTTGTACATGACTTTTAATCCATTTCTTACGTATATACATAGATATTACCCCTAAACCCACATACATTGGGATGTGTGCAAAAGGCCAAATGTTTTTGGATTTTTCCTTGATGTGGATCCGAGTAACTTGTCTCTTGGCCTTCCATATTCTTCAAAAATGCTCAACTTTGACCTTCCATTACCCCATTGAAGCACTATATAAGGAACCCTTTGTATACATTGAAGAGGAGGAATTGAAGAGCAAGAAAACTATAGTCCATTGTTGCTGTAGCTTGCTTATACTTGAGTCTGCATCCCTTTGTCCCTTCGAGCACTTTGTGTTCTTCCCAAGCTTGCATTTCCTTATGATATTTCTATTGAGAGATGGAGGATTGAGGTGGTGGAGGCATAGGTGGAGGACTCAGTTTCTCTGGTTTGTAGACGTGCTGACAGAGATTGTCACTTGTGTAATCTCTGATTTATTTAATAAAAATATCTTTTCCTGTCCAATGATGTGCATTTAAATGAATATTGAATCCATGGATGTGTTTAAGTTCTTATGTATCATTGATTATATATGCTATAATAGGACTAACACTATATCATATAACATGCTTTCCTTTTTTACTATTATTGAGAAGTGAATTGCTAACGCAAGTGGGATTGAAAAAATCTCAACGGGGATCTACTACGACCGTCTAGAATAAGGTATGTTTCAAAATCCTTTAGTGTTAGATGTCATATTTATCTTGAATATGTGGAAGGGATTGATTTCTGCGGTTTCTCTATCTGTTATGGTACACCCCAATCCATAGGAATTTTTCTTAGTAACAGAATTGCTGACCATACTAGGGAGGTTCCTAGTTGTTTTCATTTGGGGGTTTTTAGCATACAATGTGCTTTTATTGCTTTGATTTTTATGTTTCTGTTTTGGTTCTGGGGGAATGATTACCCAGTAGTATCCTAGAGAAGTAAATTTTCTCTCAATTTATCCATTTACCTTTTTTTCTATATTTTTCTTCCTATACATGGGTTTTACCTTCACAGTTGCGTATACACGCTGATTTTCCTGGAAAAATCGTGTATGTATGCAGGAAAAATTGTGCATTTAGCATGGTACTTGCATTATGTTTTCTTGGTGAAAATTAGTCATATTTTCATATATAAAATGATTGCATATACATTTGAAGGAAAAATTTTACACTTCACATAGTACCATACCCTATTTTTCATTCGACATAGTGCTTTTGCATTGATTGTTAAGTGTGCATTTTACTTCTTGTTGCGTCATAAAATCATTAGTTGCACAACCATTTACCCTTTGAGTAATAAAGCCAATTAAAATCAATGCATAATAAAATGAATTACACTCTTTTATTTTTTAGGGTGCACCAACAAGAATAGGTTTTAGGGTCTTGGAATAGTTCATTATGAGTCAATTCTCCAAGACCAATAAACAAAACAATTAGGTGGTTGTCTAGGTGAGAGTGTGAAATATTTTATATAATTAGTGTTCTCAACATCATCCTCTTACAAGGGAGTTAAGCACAATTTAGTTTGAGCGGTTATGATTGGGATGACCCTTGGTTGTAACTGAGTAGCACTGGAGATGTTTCCAAGATTCTATTCGTATCTGGGGGGCTATTTCAAGAGTTCTGGGATTTTCTACCCTACCCATATGGTCAATCCTGCCTACAACTATCTACCTAATCATTGATTATATTAAGGTGACATTAGTTTCCTTACCTAGGTTATCGAGGGGGTATTTGTAGAGGTTATTATGTAGGTGTCTTGGCCAAGTAGGGGTTGGAAAGCACAGTCGCTATATGCATTGAAGCTAAGGGCCACTGTAATTGGTTATGAAACTTTTCTCGTTGTGTATGGTAGTCTCAATGCTCTCCTAGGTGAGACATACCTACTTCATTCAGGAGCTCACATATCCTACCCTTGTTTCTTGCAAGTTGTCTTTACATTTTATAGGTGTATGTTCTGTGCACGCTAGTTTGCCTAGTTTTTGCGTAATTAGATCAAGTCTTTTTATTTTTTGAGTCATTGTGGATTCAGGTGTGACACCCTACCATTCTCATCATTTAGCAGGACTTATGCCTTTCATGCCTCCTCCTCCTTTGGGAGAGAGAACCAGCCAGTCCAACCGTACTACTTCTCACTTTGATTCACACACCATGGGAGATCATGAGGATGAGATTCTAGAGATGTATTATTTACCTAACAAGGTTGGGGAGGAAGATCCTATTAGCACATATGATGCTTCACACAAACAAACTTCATGATCTAATTAGGATCCCTCATTCACAGGTCGCCGGTATTGGTTTCTGGGCGACGAGATTCACCATGAACCCATAAGCACTAGTCATGTTAGATATGGCATGTCTAATATCCATGCACCCAATTTGGCATATCATGTTGATTTAGAATTTTATCCTAACACTATGCCTAGGGGCACTCCCATCCCTTTCCATGCGGAGATATTTGGGGGCACTAGTAACATTGCACCCTCCATCCCTGTGGTGGAGGCAACTTCACATGTTCATCCTAGACCTAGTGTTAGTAATCCTATGCGGATACCAGAACTGAGATGAGTGAACATTGGGAAAACCACTTACATTCCTTCACATGTTCCTTCATCTTCAAACCCTATTCCTTCGAATGCATTTTTAACGACTCATCCTCGCTCTAGTTCACGTGGGCCTTCAAGTTGGAATGTTGCTACTAGCCATGTTCATTTTGTGATTTCTCACACGGTAGTATCTCAGATTCAAGTACATCTTGTTGTGTCAACAGGTCATGTACCTATTTCTGGATCATCTCATTTTCCAACTTCTAGAGCTTCTGATACCCTTAACTATGAACATTCTTATGGTACATCCCATGGAACACCTTATGAAGCTTCTCGTGGACATTCGTATGGACCGCATTATGGAAACAACTATCAACTATATGGGTATGGGTATCAACAACCCACTTAATCTTCTAATTATGGATTTGTAGCACCTCATAATCAAGGCACCCCACATCATAATGCTTCCATGCAACCCTACATTGGTCAAATGGGAGGAGGTTATTATGGCCAAGGCCATGGTAGTTATAGCAATCAACCTTAAAGGAATCAAAACTATAAGGGAGCTTAGAATCGACCGGCTCAACCTAGGCTCCCTTTCCTTGCAACTTTGAACTTTCCTGACTTGTCGAGATTGATGAACGGTCTTGTGTCTCATAACCCGGCATGGTCGGCTGTCCCTAACAAGCTTCCTTCAGAAATTCCCAAGTTTGAAGGTAAGGCTGGTGAAGATCCTGGTGAGCATGTCACCACTTTCCACCTTTAGTGCTCTTCCAATTCCTTACATGATGATTCCATTTGTTTGAGACTATTTCAATGCACCCTAATGGGTCTTGTAATGAAATGGTATATAGAGTTACTATGGGGGTTTTATTTTATGTTTGATGATCTTGTGCTAACTTTCCTTAATCATTTCCAGCTACTTGTATGTTACGACATCGGTACCAAACTCTTGTCGACTTTCCGATAAGATAAAGCCACACACATTTTTGATCATATTCAAAAGTGGCATAGATGGAAATGGTTAATCAAAGATTTATACCACCATAGTTTCTTCTTGAGTGGTTCCTCAAATCTTTATTACCTCACATAGCAAAGGATCACTAGTACAAAATGAGGAATTAGCTACTAGGTGACTAAAAATTATAGTGAACACATGTTTTTCAAGTGATTTACCACTAAATATGAGCAATTTTGATTGACCCAACAATAAACAACTAAAATTAACGACTAATTTAGTCACCAGTTAACAAAAATGACTAGATAATAAGTGCCAGAGTTAAAAATGACTAACATAAATGACTAATTTAGTCACAACATAAAAAATGACTAGCTAAAGAATATGAGTTAGTCAGTTTTAATTGTGTCCTGGAAAATTGCAAATTTGACAATGAAGTGTAAATCTTGTAAATTGTCCGCCTTCTATTAGTAATATTGGTGTTATGCACCTCGATCTTCAAAGATCCAACAAAGCAATTACATGAATTTTCTCTTGACCATCTATATCCCTGTTGCACCATTGAAGCAAACATGGTTAAGCATGTGCCAAAGGAAAATTAGTTTCCTATGTCAATTACGAATTAGGTAATAGAACGAGTACCATATCGATACCTAGCTAGAAGCATCATAGCTAGTTGTTGATCCTTCCACAATGTAAGAGTCCCTGCAAGTCCCATATGTCTGAAACAATTTTCTGACTTCAATATAACTTTTTTCATGATTTGCAACCATCGAATGTCTAGCTACACCAGTTGACATAGCTTCACGAGGATGAGTTCCTTTAAAGTATCCCTGCTATCAAGAATGAAATTCACAACTACATTTTGTAGGAATGTATCCAAGTAGTCCTTTCTATCATCATCCTTCTTCTTTTTAAGCCTTGAAAATAAATGATCACCCAGTGACCCATGAGTATGTTTGAAGTAGATGATATTTTCCATGAACTAATCCTTAAAATAAAAATCTTCTTCCAATAAAAATCAGTCAAGTCTTTTGGCCATAGCAACATTTTCCACCCACATGTTACATTAGGTAGGAGCCAAGGGGCTCAATTCAATATCTACCAATTTGTTATTTGTAATGTATTTTTGAAACCAAGGGTCCATTTGTTTAGTCCTATATTTTCCCCATGATTCCTTAAGTAGTGGTGGTAAATTTGAGGTCCCCTACTAGAATTTTGAGGGAATAACAACCAAGGAACAGACCACACCTTTCAATAGCCTCCCAGAAGTCCATTTGATCAACATAAATCCCACAATAGTTATTAATGTGTAAGGGTATATCCAAAACCCTACAAAAGAATTTCAATAAGATACCCCCACAAATACAAAATAGATTAAGTCTAATACGAGCAAGGTTCCAAGCAAAAAGAAGGACTCTTGAAAGGTATGTAGCATCAACCAAACAACAATCCCAAATGGGGAGAATAATCCAAACAAACTCCCTTGATTTCAAACCAGATACCATCATTTCCTAAAATAATAGGACATCCAGACAAACCAAATGTAATAATCTCTTCAGGGCTGCAATATTCAGGGTACCCCCCCACCCCTCCAACATTTAAGGACAATATCATCATTAGGTAACAACCTTTATGGCCGAATCTACTCTAAAAGGTCTGAAAATGTCTAATAGTGCATCCTATGAATCCAAAATCTCATTAACAATTTCCTTGATTGTTGTCAACTCATTTCCCCACATTGGCTTATCCAAGTGGACTTTCCTCCTTCTCTTGCCATTGTTCTTCCTGATGGTTAAATTTAGATTATTGGAGACTAATGGGTATTCTAGGCCAGCATCCGACTTGGAGAAAACCAGGATATGATCCTACAAGAAACTCCCCTAGGAAAATGGGAGGGAAGAATCAAATAATTGGAAGCCATGGCCACCACCACCACATAAAAAATAAATGTAAGTATGACCCTCCTCACCTTAAAAAGTGGTGTCAAATAAGCATGGGGTTACCTTGGGGAGTTGATATCTCTTATTCGAACTGATATAAATTACACTTTTTGTCCTTACCCACTAAGGATATGTCTTCCAACCCTATTTTTATTTTTTTTATAAATAATTTTCAATCAAAATAAATATAAAAAAGCATGGGGTGACCTTGGAGAGTTGATATCTCTTATTTGAACCAATATAAATTACACTTTTTTTCCTTACCCACCAAGGATATGTCTTCCAACCCTATGTTTTTTATAAATAATTTTCAATCAAAATAAGTATAACAACTTGTGCATGAATGATACAATGAAATAGTAAGGCCATCTTGGCATCAACTTCATTTTCCTTCCACAGGTTGCAATGGCTAAGAAATTTTGTATTGTCCTTCACCTAAAGAGGAAAAATGGTAGAGGAACAACAAAACAGGGCACTATAATGGAACCATAAGGCCATCTTGGCATCAAGTTCATTTTCCTTCCATAGGCTGCAAAGTCTAAGAAATTTAGTATTGTCTTTCACGTGAAGAGGAAAAAGGGAAGAGGAACAACAACAACAGGGCACGAGTACAAGAAACAACAATGATGGGCTGATGATGTAGGGACCTATTGTTGTAAGCTTCCCAAGGGATCATCCCCAACTCCCACCTCTCAAATTAGAGGTCAAAGATGCTCGAGAAGGAATGGAACCTCACAATATGTCATAGGTGGGTTCTTTATATTCTCATACAATAATAAAATGTTTTGTAATCATTTTATGCTTGCAAACAAAGTTTTATCAATGGTTTCTTGCAGAATGGTTAAATTCAATTTTAATCAAGTGCTTATGTTCACTAGGATTGGTGGATAGGTATGATGATTTATAGTGTTATTGTTGAAGTTCTAGTTTATTTAGAGAGTAAGGGAAATTTATATAAGTCATTCAACTATGTGTTTTAGAGGGTTATTATTTGAATCATTTGGAACATTTCCCTGAATGCTTTCAGTGCTAGCATTCTTATTGTAGCAATGGTTGGTGCTAAAATCTGTGTCAAATTATGATATCTGTTTCTAGATTGCACCATGTAGAAATTAGAATACCCAATGTTTTAAAATGGACACTCCACCCATCTTCAGGGATGCTAACTTGAAAACCGCTTTTAGTGGCTTGTGTGGATTCATACATGTGCAATCACTGCTAACTCATAATTATATAATACTTCATGTGAGTGTGATACTCTTAGAACAAGTTAAGAGTTGTTTTATTTATTGTTGCATATTTTTATAGTCTGCTCGGGTGTGTAGAGCTCTAGGAGTTATAGTTGTTGGAAAGATGTGCAGAATTGAAGATAAGTCTACTTCTATAAGTCGATGTCCGTGCCTCTGTATTTATGAAAATACTAGCGATTCTTCGGAACATACAAAAGTGAACCGATGAGCTTATACTATTCATGCCCCTCTTTTGAGTGACTTTGTTGCATCCTTTTCGGGAGGGTAATTTGGAGAGTGACATGGGTCACTAGCTTGATGGGACTGTTATGAACAAAATCGTAAATGAATAAAATGTGATGATTGAAAAATATTTAGAGTCTGGTGTGGGCCTCTCTAATATCAATGTGAATGTGGGTGTCTAATAAGCATCGCTTTATGTTGGAGCACTAAACTTCACCAGTTCACTATTAAATGAATTTTCATTAAACAAAGACACCTAATCCAAACTATTCTCTTAAAGTCACTAAAGGATAATTTAGATGATTAACAGAAACATAACATTCTAACCATGTCATTTGAAAGCCTAAGTAAAAAATAATAAAACACAAGAATGACAACTCATAACCTTGATAGGAATTTTAAAAAGAACAAAATCCCAACCATCAACCAAATCAATTACTGGAATGGGGAACATGTGGCATCAAATTAACCAAATAAAAAGGGGATTACATGATAGAGCCCAAAGGAGGCTATGCAATCAAGTACTATCACAGCAATCTCTGAGAAAAATCCCCTGATACTTCTTGGCCACGGAGGCTAACTTTTAACTTTAATTTTCTCCAAGATCACACATAATAATATATTAAGTTTAGATGAATGTTTTGGGTGTTGATACAATCTTTTATCGATGTTTTATAGTAAATTGTTGATTTACCTGATATTGGAATACCTCATCGTGTTTGGAAAAAATAATTGACATAATAGGAAATCAATAACTGGTTTACGTTACTGAGAAATTGATAACATTTATCTTTGAACTGACTATGCTTAGGATTTTCTTTCCTTGTTGAATGAATCTTTTTTATACAATGATATCTTCTTTGTAAATCTCTCTACTTGTTTTACTGCTTATTAGCTTACCCAACATTTTTAAAGCGGTACAACCTACAAGGTATTGTAGATTACTCCCCTGTGGACCCTCAAATTCATTAAAAAATATAAAGGTTTTGTTAATTGGAAGGGAAGGAAAACATTTACTGTCCATATTTTTGTTCAAAATTTCAATTCATGGTAAGTAGAAGTGTAAACTAAAACTTTAGATGGCTATAAACTTAAAGATCTCTCAAAACCACTCTGGGTATGCCAGAGGCCTAGATCTAGAAACAAATAGGTAACTGAAAACTTTAATAGTGAGTAAAATAAGAATCTACTACACTCAAACCATTTGTTTTTCTTTATTGACTGTAAATAAAACTATACAATAGAAATCACTACAAACTCTTGTTTTTTATATCCTATGACAGACTCTACCTACTTATATAAATAAGTAGGATAGGGTTTATATTTACAATACACAATATCGCAACCTTAGGTGCTTAGAATGGAGCTCTCAGCCTGCATGCATGCATGCATTGAGTTCCTTAGAATATGCACCTTAAGTGGATAAGGTCAAACTATTCAAAGTTTCTTCCTTGTGTCCTTGGGATCAAATCTCCCTTATAAAACTGGAAATACACTTAATTAAAGCACTTTTCCTAGAACTGGAAAAGAAAACTCAAAACAGAAAAACAACTTCTAAATTTGAACTGAACCTAATCTACTAATTCTGGACAACAACCTAAAATGTAAAAGACCAAGGTTTCATTATGGAAGTTACTTCAAAAAATTCGTTAAAGTTGATTCTTTCAGGAGGCACTTGTGCTTATGGGTGGATTCTTTTATGGGGTAGATTTAGAAACATTTTCCGGCTTTGGTCACTCCAAGCCATTGATAGTGAGGGATAATGGCCATTTTTTTTGTCCACATTGTCAGTCATACCTATCAAACCTTGTGTCATTGGGTAGCTTAAAACCCTATACCCCATGTCTAAAACCCAACATTGTTTCTTATCCCTGTAACCTTTATGTTAGTTTTTCATCACATTTAAGATGGCATTATGATCTTAGGATCTTTTCACTGAGAGAATAACAAGCACATCGATAAAACACAAGCACATCACAAGAGACAAGAGACACAAAGAGTTTTCCTTAGGTAAACCATAAAGGAGAAAACCCCGCAACTTCCTCTAAGATAGAATCAACACCAAAATAGTAAGAGATCTCCCAAAATAGTAGTAGTCTTCTGTCTTCTGTCTAGTCCCAAAATTTCCTTCTCCAGTAGTGCGCCACACTTGGGAGAGCAAGTGATGTCTTTCACAAGTGATAAATAGAGAGACTCTCACTCTCTATTTATATTCATCCGTTCACTTGAATTGCCTTTTCACACGTAGGCTCAACCTAATAATTACTACTCGAGCCTACACCTTAATTAGTGTATAATAACTCAAGTGCCCTGAAACTGTGGGGACTTACCTAATGAATTGATATGACTTGATTACATTATTAATCCTCTCGATCGAAACATCGGGGCATGAACACATGACTCAAATACATAATAGAAACATCCCGGAATAAACATTGGGTTACAATACATGAGATACATAGAAGAATACATTCCGAAGTTACATATACATCAACACTCCCTCTTAACTAGGAAGGTATTCTTTCGACACAATTTTCAGCACTGGTATTCTTCTCCGTATTAGCTGGATCATCTCGTCTTCAAGCCATATTAGAATGTGGATCATCTCTCTATCTAGATCATCATCACTGGATCTGGATCATCTCTTGATCTAGATCATCATCGCTGGATCTGGATCATCTATTGATCTAGATCATCATCGAACATAATCACTGGATCTGGATCATCTCTCGATCTGGATCAACATCACTGGATTGGGATCATCTCCCGATCTGGATCAACATCACTAGACTGGATCTAGATCATCACTCGATCTAGATCTGGATTTGGATCATCTCTCGATCTGGTTCATCACTGCTGGATCATCATTACTGGATCTAGATCATCACTCAATCTATATCAACACTGGTGCTATCTCATGATTCTTCTCGTCATAGGAATTTCTACAGAGCCAGCCCTTTTTCATGCTGTTTGTAGGCCTACCCTCATGTAGGTCTTCGCCCAGCACTTATATCTAACCTGCTCGTCAGAAAGGCATGCTCAGCACTCACATCTGATCATGTAGTAAACTACAATCCCATTAGAAAGGCCCAACACTCACGTTCACCAGTATGATAGGACACACCTACTATCATCTGTGAAATGGCTCGGCACTTACAACCACCAGCATCATAGGACACACCTACTATCATCTGTGGAAAGGCACAGCGCTCACATCCACCAGCATGGTAGGACACACCTACTACCATCTGTGGAAAGGCTCAGCACTTACAATCACCAGCATGGTAGGACACACCTACTACCATCTGTGGAAAGGCTCAGCACTTACAATCACTAGCATGGTAGGACACACCTACTACCATCTATGAAAAGGCTCTGCACTTACAATCACTAGCATGGTAGGACACACCTATTACCATCTGTGAAAAGGCACTGCACTTACAGTCACCAGCATGATAGGACACACCTACTATCATCTATGAAATGGCATAGCACTTACAGTCACCAGCATGATAGGACACACCTACTATCATCTATGAAATGGCATAGCACTTACAGTCACCAGCATGATAGGACACACCTACTATCATCTGTGACAAGGCTCAGCACTTACATCCATCTAGGCGGGAACACACCCTGCTCACAATGATGGAAGGGCATGCACTCATATACGATCATGAGGGGAACACATCCCAACAATCATATCAGAATGGCCCCCAGTCCTCCTCGACTGAGCTACCTGGTAACTAACCAGGTGCCTCCATTCTCCTAGAGAATGGCAGTTTCCCTTACATCCAACCTGCTCGTCAGAATGGCCAACACTCACATCTGACATGGAAGGAACTTAATCCTTTAGCCATGAGTAGAATGGTTCAGCCCTTACATCTGACCATGGAAGGAACCAATCCTC
>LPNX010693189.1:183688-234114 GCA_001517045.1 Pseudotsuga menziesii
TGGATTCGTTAATACATCAGCTATCTATTCCTCTGTCACAACATACAAGAGCTTCACTGCTCCTCTCTGCACCATATCCCTGATATAGTGATACTTGATCTCGATATGCTTCAACCTGTCATGAAACACTGGATTCTTTGACAACTTCACGCAACTCTGGTTGTCACAAGTAGCATCTAACTGGAGATCAAATATATCAAACAGTAGCTTCCACAGCCATACTACCTCACAACTAGCTGAATAAGCTGCGATATACTCTGCTTTAGCTGTACTCAGTGCCACACAGGATTGCTTCCTGCTAAACCAAGAGATCACACCTGATCCCATACTGAAGCAACATCCCAAAGTACTCTTCCTGTCGATGGCACTGCCTGCCCAATCTGAATCAACATAACCCTCCAGGTTAATCTTCTAATTCACATCGTACTTGAGCCCATAATCAATTGTACCGTTCAGGTACCTCAGAATATGCTTTGCAGCAATCAAGTGAACACTTCTCGGATCTATCAAGTACAGGCTCAAGGTGTTCACAACAAATCAAATGTCTGGTCTCATGTTTGTCAGGTACATCAATGACCCAATCATCTGATGATACATCGTAGCATCAGCTGACTCTGACGAAGCATCACTCAATAGCTTCAGGTTCGACGCCATAGGTGTGGTCATGCAATCCAGCATCCCGAATCTCTTCAGGATCTCTACTGCATACTTCCCTTTTCCAAGGAAGATCCCATCTGTACTCTGCCACACCTCCATGCCTAGAACAATAGTGCATCGACACATAACAGGAGCATCACTTGTCTTCCACCTTCAACCTTGGATCAAAGGTTGGAATCCGCTTTACTCTCAGTAAAGCCTAGAATCATCAGTAATATTCCCATCATGTCGTACCATGTCGAACCTCAGGATCTTCTGTAATCTCTCTTTCTGAAGCAAAGCATCATACTCCCTTTTTCTTCCGTAATCTATGCACTGAAACATTTTGGACTGGAGTGACAAGTAGTATCCATCTAGGATCACTGGATACTAAGATCCTCTATCTTGAACTTCTTCAAAAGTTCATCTTGCACCCATCTATGAGCTTGTCATCCTCTATCAACCTTGTGGCAAAGGTTAAGATATTCATCAAGCTCACCATGTATGTGTTATCCCATGGGTGTATTTTGAACTCATACAAAGCCTTCTTTCATTTGCACACATGATTATGCATGTCATGTGACTTCACTTCTATTAGCTGTAAATGTTTCTTTGTAGACTATGCCTTCTCTTCATGAGAAGCCTCATGCTACGAATATTGCTTTTTATCCCATGATGTTTCCATCTACTGCATGATGGAACTATGAACTTCTCTTCAGGTCTCGATACTACGCCCAGACATCATTCTTATTGAACTGATCTTCCCTTTCTTCTTGGTGGCTGGAAGGTTTTGCATCAGTGATGTCACTGCACTCATCATATTATTCTTTGTCTTTGAACTGTCGTGACTTGTTCTTCGGAACAAGTCTTCATTCTTCTTTGCTTGTAGGCGATTATGTATGCAATCTTTCCTACAAGTCAAATGCAATTGTATGGTTAGAAACATTTCATAAGGAATATTTATACTGGAAAACACTTATGCATAAATATATGATCATGCAACTACTTTAGCCAATACAAAATTCATCCATATCTCATTGAAACTTTCTAGATGCCTTCCATCTCTACCAGGACAACATTGAGATTGTGCACTAATCCAATATGTCAGCAAAGAGGTTTTATTCTAGATAAGTAGCAATGGAGAATTTGTATAGCCCCATGAGCTACTTACACATCACATGCATATTAGTAGTATTATGTCATTAATGCAAACATCCTATCATGCATAATACAATAACTGAATATAAACAAATGCATAACAAAATAATATAATGAAATGACAATTGAATACTTATCTTTATTTGTTTCATGGATACACTGCTTCTTGATCCTTAAGCTTCATCGTCTTCTTCATTCATGATAGAATCGTTTCTTATCCAAATGCTAAAGAGGATAAGAGGTGCTTCAAGAGTCCAGGTCTTCATATTCGTCATCACTTGAGGGATCTTCTTTGGATGGTAAGAGCTTGATCTTCAGTTGCTCCCACCTTGATTTCTCTTCCCAGAGTCTATTGAAAGCAATCACTTTCTTCTGGCACACATTCCTTGAATGAATGAATCTTACGATCCTGGTAGGTCATTCAAAATTGCCATCACCACTTCTGCATTCTTCACTTCTTCGTTTACCGCTTCAAGTTGTTCTTGATACTTTTATGACTGCATGGTCTCTTCATTCTGGATCTTCACATTCTTCAACTGGTTTCTTTAGGTCATATTCTGATTTTTGTTCTTCCCTTCAAATAGCTTGAAATTCTCTTCTTCCGTTCTACAACCCCATTCTGTTGTGGATTATAAGGAGTTGACAACTCCCTCTTAATCCCTGCTTCTTTGCATAGCTCTTTGAATTCATTTGAAGTGAATTCTCCACCATTATCTGATTGAATCATCTTGATCTTCTTTTCAGTATGGTTCTTGATGAAGGGTTTGAATTCCTTGAACTTGCTGAACACTTCATCTTTGTTTTTCATAAAGTAAATCCATGTCTTTCTAGAAAAATCATCAATAAAAGAAACATAGTATGCATACCCGCTTAGTGAGTTTGATGACATTGGACCACATACATCGGAGTGGATGATTTCTAGAATGCCTTTGGCTTTGCTTTTGCTGCTAGGAAATGTCTTCTTTGTATTCTTCCCTTTCGCACATCCTTTGCAAACTCCATCATGCTTTGTTTGGAATGCAATAACGAGTGCTCTGTAGTGCACATGTGCAAGCCTTCTATGCCAAAGCTCATTTGGCTCTACCATATCATGGATCAAGGCTTGTTCTGGATGACCCTTCAATTTGTACAAGCCTCCTTCTTGTTCTCCAATCACTACCACATCATCAATTTTCTTCCCTTTTGGCCACATGATGACTTGACCATCGATGAATGCAACCCACATTCCTTTTGCATCCAAGGCTGAAATGGATAGAAGATTCTTCTTAAGTTTTGGAACAAACAATACTTCTTTCATTGTTAGAGACTTACCAGAGTCTAGCTTGTATGAATATTCCCCACTATCTTTTATTGGATATTGGTAGTCATCTCCTAGTTTCACCTTGTGAGGTGATTCATGTCTGACAGTCTTACAAAGGATTCCTTGAAGCCCATCATATGTTTGGAAGCCCCACTGTCTATAAGCCAATCATCATTTCCATGAGTAATGTTACCTGTGAGAGCTGATATCAGAACATATTCATCCTCACTTGAAGAATCTTCACTTTCATATATGGATCTCTTTCTGGATGGTTCATCATCCTCTGCAGCATGAGCATGATGTCTTCTTTGGCCTCGTCTCCCTCTGAAACTGGAACCTCTATACTCATGTAGGTGTCTAATCCAGTTTCTTTAGAGAGATCAAATACTTCTATGCTTGGAAGTTGTCAACTTCACCAAGCTTATCATCAAGCTATTATGATAGATCATATTGAAATGAGAACCTCAAATGGAAATACAAAAGATTAGATCTTACCGATTTGAGGTGTCCGTTCTTGTCCCAGAGTTCGTTGATCTAGGGTTTGTCGCAAAAACCCTAATTTTCAAAACTTGGAAACTTTTAGATCTGATTGAACAAACAGATAGATCTCTTCAAATGGATCTATCCAATGTACTCCTTTTCTGAAAATAGTGGAGGGAAGCTCCCGAAACAGGAAGCCCTAATTTACTGATTTCTTCTGCAGAAATTCCTGTTACTATTTCTGTGATATCTCTGAAATTACTAATCCTCTGTCTAAAATTTCTCACCAAGGTAACATCGCATGTCCCTGATCCAACACCATAGGTTTCATCAGAATTGGTTTCACCATTTGGTATTTATGATCCTTTTCCCAAGGTGACCTGTTACAGGATTGTTCAGAACATCAAAGTTGTACGGCATTCCACGTGTCACTGGTTCATCTTCTAAGTCTGATATTCAGAGCACAAAATGTACAGTCCATGCCATTTTTGGAACATCTTTAGGAATTCCATTTGGACCTCTATAGCTCAAGATATTTCAGATGTCCTGTTTAGGGATGAATTCTGAAAGAGGCTGGAACCCTAACTTAGAGAGATCATATCTCCTGGAGTACAGCGAATATGAGTCTAATTTTGGGACACAGGGTTCATCAGGATTTTATATTTGTCCCCTGCAATTTTCAGCTTCTGAGACTTATCCAATCTCAGAATATAGCGACTGTACCAAAACTTAGCAGTTTTAGTATTTAGGGTTTCTCCTAGCTCAGGGTCAAACTAGGGTTTGACTTTCCTAGAGTTTCACCCAACCAAATTTCTTGATCCAGGTCTCTAAAATTCGGTTTTTATGAGGAGGATAACCCTATTCTAGTCTCACTCAAAAATTCCTCTTCTGTAGAAAGCCCTAATTTCCACATCGAAGGCTGAAAATGCTCAAAATCAAATTCCGCTTCGACAGAAAGATGCGCCCTAAGGAGAAGAGTTGTTCCACCTTACTTTTGCTGAAAATCTGTGGAGGAAGATCCACAAACTAGGATGCCCTAGTTCCTATAGCTACACAATGTCTTCTTCTCAGGTTATCTCTGATACCATGTTAGTTTTTCATCACATTTAAGCTAGCATTATGATCTTAGGATCTTTTCACTAAGAGAATAACAAGCACAGCAATAAAACACAAGCACATCACAAGAGACAAGAGACACAAAGAGTTTTCCTTGGAGAACCATAAAGGAGAAAACCCCACAACTTCCTCTAAGATAGAATCAACACCAAAACAGTAAGAGATCTCCCAAAACAGCAGTAGTCTTCTGTCTTCTGTCTAGTCCCAAAATTTCCTTCTCCAGTAGTGTGCCACACTTGGGAGAGCAAGTGATGTATTTCACAAGTGATAAATAGAGAGACTCTCACTCTCTATTTATATTCATCCGTTCACTTGAATTTCCTTTTCACATGTAGGCTCAACCTAATAATTACAACTCAAGCCTACACCTTAATTAGTGTGTAATAACTCAAGTGCCCCGAAACTGTGGGGACTTACCTAATGACTTGATATGACTTGATTACATAATTAATCCTCACGATTGGAACATCAAGGCATGACCACATGACTCAAATACATAATAGAAACATCCCCGAATAAACATCGGGTTACAATACATAAGATATATAGAAGAATACATTCCGAAGTTACATATACATCAACACTTTAGAACCAGTTTCCCATTTCATTTTTTCATTTCATGTTTAGGCACACATGCTTTCATTACTTATTATCAGGTGGGTGTTAAGTAAAATTTAGGACTTAGTTAGTAATAATACTAATACTATTTAGTTATATATCTGCTTGACCGAGCAAAATCAAGGGCTAGGGAAAAGGTAGTAGCAAGCGCAAATGTAGAGTCAGTTGTTCCATTTCCAGTCACTGTTCAAGAAGAAGATCGATTTGTTTCACCAGCAATTTAAGTAGCATTTCTCGTTTCACCACCGCCTTGATTAAAATATATAATACCACCAAATACAAATCCTTAGTGTTTGTACTACAATGTGCCATAGATATGAAAGTTAAATATCTCCAGGTTCTTGTAGCATTAATTCTTCAATGGGGGCTAAAAACACAATGGGTTATTTATTAAAAAACTTGGATATTTATCCAACTAGGGAATTGGATCTGTAATTTTCTGGAATGCCACTCTCTGCCCAAGTACCAATTTGGAGGACCCATGACCTCGTTTACATTTATGTATGACTATTTTGATGTATTTGGAGAGGATTTTTCATGGAATGACTATTTTTTATGAATATTTATGACTATTTTGATGTCTTCAAAAAAACAAATATCATTCTAGAACATGTCTTTTCATTGCTGTCAACCTTTGCAACATGCTTGTTTTTATGCATAATTTTGGGTCAATGACAAACTTTTGTGTGAGAACATTGATTGATTATGATTTATGTTTTGTTGTGTGGCAATGGTCTTGGTTTAAGTCTTTATGTTGGTAGTGTACCTGATGTAAATTTAAGTTATGTTGAGTATAGATTTATAGATAGAACTACTCAAAGTAGTCATATATTCCATGCATTGTGAATGTGTTACTTGATGGATGGATCTGTTTACCTTGCATAATAGTTGCAAATACTTGTTATGCAGTGTTCTTTCAATAGTGTTTACTCATGTCCATGAAAAAAATGAGAATACTTAAGAGAAATATCAGTGGTGGTTATTGTAGGAAGCAAGAGGGGGAGAAACCACGTCGGTAATTAATGCTAGTGTAATGACAAATGACTCAGACTTGAGGGTATATACATTTTTGCCTTGCTTTTTTGTAATATTGAATTTATATTTACAGAAGGTTATCTTGAATTAATGTTTATTTTTGGGTTTTTTCCCCTGGTGCTGAATGAATCACACTATTCTATAGTGTTATGTGTTTTGGTGCAATCTTGAGTTTTTGTGAATCTGCACAGTTTCTCAAAAGTTAGTACATGAAGGGCCACAGGCCACTTAAATTAGAAATACAAAGGAAAAGTTTGGAGAAGTTGTTATCTAAAGTTCAGCTCCTAGAGTATCAACATCCTCCAACTTAAAAAGTATCTAATTGAGCTTCCTTTTAAAACAATTTTATTTCAATAAGTTTATTTTTTCTATAATGTAGGATTTGCTGGTAAACGCAACACCAAGAAAAAAAAGAAATATCGATGTCCACATAGCCCCCAAAATGTGTCTTGGAATAGGTGGATACAGGTTGAAAATAGTAGATCAAATGAGAAGTGCATAAAGCATTTTATCATATATATTTTTTTGGAGGATAATTAACAATAATAAAATGAGTTTGTACAAAATGGCCAAAAATCAAAACTATCAGAGCATCTCAGCATTAGTGTAGTAATGATGATGCCGGGCCCTCCTGGACTATTCAATTGCAATTTAATCCATTGCATAACAAAATGGTGAGCATATTTTGTTCTCCAAATATGAAATACAATGCAATGAGAAGCCTCTTGAGAGGGTTATTTTGCAGAATTCCCAAGCCACAATGAGAAATACAAATCCCTGTCTTGAGCGCTGAACTTGGACAGCTCAAAATGGAAAGGATAAAAGGATAAAAGAGCATCAAATTCTTGCCATACCTTTTATAGTAAGGACACCATGAAAACAATAGAGATAAACATCATAAAACATCCAAACTTTCATAGTAAGGACACCATTACAACAATAGAGAGAAACATCATGAAAACATCCAAACTTTTAAAGGACACCATGAGAACAATAGAGAGAAACATCATGAAAAAATCCAATATGGTGTATTCATAGTCCTGTCATTAGTTTTGGTTTATAATCACTATTCCCAAGCCTACAAGTTACAGGCTAGAACCCAAGTACCTTCTCATCATTGCTGAGGTTGATGATATATTGTAACAGTGGCTCTGCATAGTGTGTAGTTGAATTGACCTGTTCTATAGAGGCTGCCCTGTTTATGCCATTGGAGGTGAGATCCAAGGCAGCCACTCTTTGCCCCTTCTACTTAAGCAGAGTTACAATTTTATACCAACACTAGGATCCATGCCCAAGTCCATGAATCAACAAAAAGTGTTGTAGTCTTGCTTCTCCTTCCTGACCAATATCAAGAGAAAAAACTCAGATCTCCTCATGATGAGATTCCATAATTGTTCTCCTGCATATAGTAAAAATTTTCCATCTCAAAATGGAAAGGATAAAAGGATAAAAGAGAATCAAATGCTTGCCATACCTTTTATAGTAAGGACACCATGACAACAATAGACAGAAACATCATAAAAAATCCAAACTTTTATAGTAAGGATGCCATTACAACAATAGAGAGAAACATGATGAAAACATCCAAACTTTTAAAGTAAGGACACCATGAGAACAATAGAGAGAAACATCATGAAAAAATCCAATATGGTGTATTCATAATCCTATCATCAATTTTGGTTTATAATCACTATTCCCAAGCCTACAAGTTACAGGTTAGAACCCAAATACCTTCTCATCATTGCTGAGGTTGCTAATATATTGTAAGAGTGGCTCTGCATAGTGTGCAATTGAATTGACCTGTTCTGTAGGGGCTGCCATGTTTATCCCATTGGAGGTGAGATCTAGGGAAGCCACTCTTTGCCCCTTCTACTTAAGTAGAGTTACAATTTTATACCAACACCAGGCTCCATTCCCAAGTCCATGAATCAACACAAAGTGTTGTTGGCTTGCTTCTCCTTCCTGACCAATATCAAGAGAGAAAACTCAGATCTCCTCATGATGAGATTCCATAATTTTTCTTTTGCATATAGTAAAGACTTTTCCAGCTTAAAATGGAAAGGATAAAAGGACAAAAGAGCATCAAATGCTTGCCATACCTTTTATAGTAAGGACACCATGACAACAATAGAGAGAAACATCATAAAACATCCAAACTTTTATAGTAAGGACACCATTGCAACAATAGAGAGGAACATCATGAAAAAATCCAAAATTTTAAAGTAAGGACAACATGAGAACAATAGAGAGAAACATCATGAAAACATTCAATATGGTGTATTCATAATCCTGTCATCAATTTTGGTTTATAATCACTATTTCCAAGCCTACAAGTTACAGGTTAGAACCCAAGTACCTTCTCATCATTGTTGAGGTTGCTGATATATTGTAATAGTGGCTCTGCATAGTGTGCAATTGAATTGACCTGTTCTATAGAGGCTTCTCTATTTATCCCATTGGAGGTGAGATCCAAGGTAGCCACTCTTTTCCCCTTCTACTTAAGCAAAGTTACAAATTTATACCAACACCAGGCTCCATGCCCAAGTCCATGAATCACAACAAATTGCTGTTGGCTTGCTTCTCCTTCCTAACCAATATCAAGAGAAAAAACTCAAATCTCCTCATGATGAGATTCCATAATTTTTCTCCTACATATAGTAAACTCAAAACCAAAAAAAATAAAAATAGAAGAGTTTGCTAAAGTTTTGGGACTTGATTACCTGTACATGAATAGAAACAAGGAGTAGCATGACACCAATAGTTCTAATCCATTGCAACATCATCCTAAAAGTAGACCAGAATACTTACTACAGTGCCCAACTTCTTCTCTACGAAAATATCTGAGAAATAGATTGGGCATTCTCTCAACGGGAGGCCTAGATAACTTGGAAAGGAGAATAGGGCCAAAAACAGTGTACCTAGAATTTCTCTTCAATTATTGGGACAGGAAAGCCAAAGTAAAGATGAAGAAACAAAGTGGGATATGTTGAATCCCTGGGCAGACATGTGTACCACTCCACTGATCCCATCTCACAAAGTATCCAAACATTACTTACTAGGCCCATTAAAAGTACATAATTTTCCACTAGATAATAATAGAGAGTTTATATTTTCTTCTAAAAAGGAGAGTTAATATTAAAAGTCCATCTAGATATTTTTTGTATCAGAGTATGAGTTTATGACTAATTTTTAGATTTTTTAATATTTTTTTGGTATCAGAGTATGAATTTATGACTAATTTTTAGATTTCTTGGAAGGTCTTGGTTCAGGGGATAGATTATTTCAAATATGATAACTGCTTTAATGGTGGCATAAATCCTCAGTAGAGGTACAATCTATTTGTAATATGTTTGATCTAGACTTTATAGTATTGATTTTTTTTGGAAAATATACAAGTACCCAAAAATGAGTGAAGCTCTTAGAAAGGCAGGCCACCAATATTCTATTAAATGTGTGAATGGTAAGAGGAATTTGTAAACAATAATTTGTACGTTTAATTCGTGGTTTAATTAAAGAGGCATGGTCACCCAAATCTTAGTTTCATGTATTTTGAATATTCAAGGGTGAGTAGAATCCTTCAACTTGGGCACCCAACATAACCAATAGTTGGAGAACTACAGGAGACATTGAAGACAAATGGGAAATGTGATAGACTTCATAGATTCATGGGCATAATGTCTTCTAAATTTTTGAAATTGGGTAGTATAATTTGTTGTGTATAATATATATTTTCTACTTATAATCATATGAATTTAAATTGTTTCTCTCGGTATCACATCTAGAGCTGACCAGAATGACCACTGGGTAGCTTATGCAGGGCTCGGTGGATGGAATGGTAAACTAAAAACTCCTCTTGTATCATGTAAATTATCAGAATGCTGCTGCTAATATTTCTATGAGGAGTTTCAATCTCAAATTCCAATTTTCTCTATGTGTGTGGTCATTTCCTGAGCCAAATCCTGACATGTTGGAAGTTGGAAATGGCCAATTGAGCACCGAGGAATACCGGTCACACTTTAGCATATGGGATTTAATGAAGGTAAGAAATGGGGTCGAGTGTAAGATGTCACAGTATCTATTAGAAATTGATAGAAATGAACAATATATTGTTATACATCTCTGTGATAACTGCTAAACGCAAAAGAAGGTTGGAACAAAACAAACTAAATTGGAAAAAGAGCAGAGTAGAACAGAGCAAAAAAAGAATACATCGTAGAATTGATGAAGAGTCAATGAATTCATTTCATTTTCTATATAGAAGTGTGCTACTTGCAATTAATAATTTGACTATCTATTTTTAATATTATGTACTATCATTGTCTCATGCTAGATGATAATCAAATCCGATATCCTCTAGGAAACTCTGCTGATTGGATGTGATATAAGGTTCGCAACTCCACAAACTATAGAGATTCTAGGCAGCAAAGAAGTTATTAATGTCAACCAAGGTCAGATTTATAAATATGCAGGAATACTTTTGATGTATATGTTTCAAGGTTAACTTTGTTAATTGACATCTACGAATTCTATTGGATTTGTGCAGATACACTAGGAGTTCAAGGAAAGAAAGTCAGCCAGCAAGGGGACATTGAGGTATGAATTATTTGGTAGGTTAAATATTTAGTTTCTCTAGAGATTAATTCAATATCCAAATTCTGTAATTTCATACCCTTTGTACTATATTTACAATTTCAATGTTTGTATGCTATCTCTTGTGCCTTCTATTTTCAATCTATGTTTTGTAAGTCTGACCTATTTTCTTTCTATATAAATTTGAACATATAAATCACTGTAGGTTTGGGTTGGGCCACTGTCCAACCATAGAGTTGCGGTAATCCTATGGAACAGAAGTGGTTCACAAGCATCTATAACTGCTAAATGGTCTAACATTGGCCTTCCCTCTAATGCAGTTGTTCAAGCTAGAGACTTGTGGGCTATATGACTACTTCCTCTTATTTTTCATTATATTTCTCTTTTCACATCATTATCACAATTGCCACAACTAAATTTGTGTTTTAGGAATTACTAAACTTTTCTGCGGGGTTTCACATAATTTTCTTCATACCCCTAGTGTCAACTGGTTACATACACCTTATTAGATGCACTGCAGAGAGCAGTACTTCACCTGCCCTGACACAAAATGCTCTAATCGATAGCTCACCTTGGTTATAGAACTTCCTAAAGATTGAACCCAGCAATTGCTAGAGTGTCTGAGGTAAATATGGGAAATCAGCTACAAGTCAAAGCTACTAATGGGAGACTTGTGTGTCACAACACTGAAGGATTAATATCTGGATCAAGTTAGTATATTTTAGAAGGTTTTTTTGAGGATAGAATGTAGATGTATGGTTAGGAAATGGCTTGATACTGACTTCTTCCCATTCCCATTTTGAGATTGCAGCACTCATACCTTCAATCAAGTTTAAAGGGCAGCCTCACATCATCAGTTGCTTCACATGCTTGCAAAATGTACATTCTCCACCCTTTGGGATAAACCCTCACCAAAACAACCTATCCTTCCGAGTATGAAGCAGAATGGAATTCTAATCTAAGCTGTTGCTTTATGCAAATATAAATATATTTTGTGTAATTTTTCTAGGCCATAATTTCAATCGATTCTTCTGAGTATGAAGCAGAATGGAATTCTAATTTCCAATATGTTGAAATAGTAGAACAACTAGGGACAAGAAATCTAATGGAAAAAGAGGAATAAGTGCAAAAAAATCTATTACCTCATTTTGGAAGGTCTTGGTCCAAATAGGATCTTCTGTTTGACCTTCTCTACATTCAGTTAAGTCTTTCAAGGCATGGTTATGCACAGAACAAGACTGAAAACAATTAAGAGGAATGGCAAGGAAATCCAGGTTTATAATTCAATGAAACAATGCATCCACTTCAAAGATAACCATGGAGTTATAACACCATATCCACATAATTAATGTGAGCTTGATAGTGGATACAAATTTTACAATCACACCTGAGATATTTCATTAGGTTGTCTAGCATTCAAAGGTTTCCCATGTTCTGAATTAGGCAAAATAGCAGGAGATTTCCTACTCCCTTCAGAGAAAATATTTCCTGAATTAA
Organism: Pseudotsuga menziesii; assembly: GCA_001517045.1. Taxonomy (NCBI): domain Eukaryota; kingdom Viridiplantae; phylum Streptophyta; class Pinopsida; order Pinales; family Pinaceae; genus Pseudotsuga; species Pseudotsuga menziesii. Next base: position 196,119 of record LPNX010693189.1, read on the forward strand.
CTCTAACTGTAGATATACCATGAATTTGGGACATACTACGACATTGTTGGATTTTAGCTTCAATTTTTTTGGATTCAACCATTGCATCCTTGCATCTTAAGCATCCTAAAGTTTGAATTTTTGTTTCAAGTCTTTCTGCCCCAACTTGACTATCCTTAGATTGGCATGAATACTGCACCAAAGAAATATCACACTCATTGGTAGACTCTTCATTATCACCTGGGAACATACCACCCTGTGAGAGCGCACACTCTTTAATTGTAGATGAAACAGAGTCAATACTAATATCTGAAGTCTTGAACTTGAACTCGTCTTTCTCAATCTCTTTTTCATCTTTGTTAAAAAAATTTCCTATCATGCATGGCACATATAACCCTACTATTGTTGCTTCCTTGACATATTTTTCAAGGTTTTCAAGATAACCAATTTTTCCTCCACCTTGGGTGCTAGGATTCCCTACAATAAAACAACCTAATAAATGATATGATTACTCTGCACCAGCTGCAAGGATATTAAGTGTTCAATAAACTATTTTAATTTTCAACGTTTATCTCCATGCCATTATCAATATATAGGAGTAACTGTTCCTTCGAAAATATTTTTGTTAGTATCTGTTATTTCACTTTGAACTTGAGAATCTAAATATACCCAAATAAATTAAATTATCTTGCTTCGTACTTTCCAAGTTGAGAATCGCTTCTTCATCATTTCCCCACTTTCATGGAAGGGTCCCCTTCTATTGAAATAACTAAATTCCATCCACATTAAACACTAGCCTAAAGATAAGGTGGAAAATCCAGGTTGAATGTGCTTTTACCTCTTTGTTCTACAATACAAAAAGGTCCATACCTTGTTGGTTTCAGCTTCATAAATTTTCCTTTAATTTGTCCCTTCGGTAAGTGCAACTAAACCCATTCACCTATTTGGAATTGATGTTCAACCCTATGCTGGTCATGTTGTGATTTATATGTTCAACAGCCTTGACTGTTAGGAGAGTCTTGGTAGATTGTTACCATCTCCTTCCTAGGGTTTTAGAGTGAGGTTCTCTCAACCCATGAATCTCATTTGAGGACATCAACAGACTGTATTGGCTCCTTTTCTGTGGTTGATGGTACAGTAGGGACATCTTTATATCCATCCTCTTTTATTTCCACCTCTATTTACAATGTGGTTGTTGGGATTCATATTCGCCATCTCATTCTACACCTACTTATGATGATTTGTAGAGTTTTGTCATGTTGCTTATAGGTCTATGGTTGTGGTTACTTTTCTGATTCAATGGTTTAGCTTATTCTATTTTTTCTTTTACATTTTTGCTGTAGGAATTGCTTTGGCACTCCCATTGTGTGCAACTACTGGATTGTATTTTTGAGCCGCATTGACCTACTTATTTCATACGTTAGGGCACATCAATAAAATCATCTATTATATTGATTTTATATTAAAATTATCTTATCTATTTTATCTTGAATCCTTTGCGATGACTTTTTCTCCTATCAGTGTGCTTCTTTGATGCGCTTTACATAGTATGGACCTATTAGCTTGTCTTTAAGTATCCTCGTTGTCATTGTGTTTTTGACAGAGTGAGGTGGGATGCTACATCCATTGGTTTTGGAGCTTGAAAATCCCAAGAATGATTTAATTTGGTGTTTGGGAGGGAGGTGTAATGTTGTGCATTTTCCCCCTCTTGCCCCAGCTGTAGAGTTATGGACGGTTCTATTATAACTGTGCTGAATATACATGAACTATTCATTGTAATTATCTGGATGTTTATGGATAAAAATATTTCAATTCCTTACTGTCCTTATAGCTATCATTTCAAATTGTTTTACAAACTGACTCAACCAAAACCAAAATTTGCTAAGTTGACTGGTACCTCCCTTGGAGACCCTTAACTGGATTGTGAAATGTTCGACCAGTTCAACTGGATGGTTTGACTGGTTCAAATCCTCAATTTTTAAATTAAAATATTTTAAGACAATGATTGTGGTTAGTTCATCAGTTTTTGTATGGAAGGCTTTTCTTTTCTTTAGCTTGGTGTTCTTGTAAGTTGTGAGGCCAAAAAACATCATACGAGTTATTAATGAACTTGTTGCCCTTTTATGAAACAATAAATATGGCCAGTTTGAAATTTACCCAAGCAAGTGATTGTACATTATCAAGCTAGAAGTTTTAAAAATGAGTACAAAGGACATTAAGCAAAGGAGACGATTAGTATAAAGTTATAAACATAATTAATGGCAAATAATTGTGACTATAGGATTGAATGATCATGTCAAACTTAACACAATATATGTATAAATGTCAAGCCTTGTAATAGCATCATTCATATCATCAATACGCTTCTTTTTCTTATTTTTTCCTTTTTGCATACTTTGTGATCCAACTGGTCTGGTATTGTGATAATTCTTCATCTTATTTCAACTGCTTTTCACTGCCATTCTTTTGCTTATTTGTGTTGAAGTAAATTTCCAATAATGAAAAATTTGATTTCCTTCCTTTTGATTCTTGTCAAGGACCTTTTTATTGGTAGTAAAACATTATCTAAGTTCATTCAAACTCATTCCCAGGTAGATAAGAGACGAAATTCTCTAGAACGACAATTAAATGGGAAATTGTTGGAAAGAGTGCATTCAATCTCTCTGAAGGTTGTACATTGTATTGAGCAATGGGAAGATGTAGGTCCTTTAGGTTTGGAACTTGATTGTAAATCGGCTTCCCAGCACATGGATTTCTCATTTATTGGAGCTACTCTTTTTGGAGATGGGTTTCTGGTCTGGCCTGCCGCTAGAAAGTTTTAAGAACAACTAATGTTGATTGCAAAGGAGGCTTTCTTCTTGGAAACCTACAGTGTTTTGCCATTATGGAATAAGGATTTCAAAGGTACAAAGCCATATGTGCAAGGATGGAAGGCTTAACTGAGCAACTAATTCAGGAGAGCAAGAAGTAACATTACAATGTAAGGATATCATGTCAAAAGCTCTCTCCTGAAAATGTTGCTGCTAGGAGTGTGGCTGAATATGAAGGGACGAGTGGAGAGCTTGTTGATCATTTGATATTTGGAATTATATTTTCATCAAATTCTTTGGGTCATTTAAATTTAGTAGAGGAAATTGGTGGAAATGTCATGGGTATTATGTTTCATGGTTGTCTGACAACATGGGGCATTATAAGTGGTGTGCTCACAAGACTTGCACAGCATCCAAAAATTCAGGCCAAGGTAAAAGCTTTATCTCATTCATTGTATGTTTCTGTTTAAGGCTTTAAGCATGTGTTTTTGCTCTCTTATATGAGTGAGATATGTTGTCTATTCTTTTGGGGTTGAGTTACTGATAAGACCACCATTTTGATTTCCAGAATACATTGCATTTGAAGTACCTTATTCTAATTCATTTAGAAAGTTGTTTTAAACTAGGACTACCACATTTTGGAGGGTAACAAAATCAGTGCTGAGTGATTTCACAATTTGTGATCCACTATTATGATAGTATATGGCTTGATCACATGAATTTTCAACTTGTAGGTTGGCAATAGGCAAAACTTGCAATGTCTGCACTACTGCCTCTTCACAACTTGGGGAATTGGAATTACATGATACATAGAATGAAATTCCAACAAACAAATTATTTTCAAGTGATGTTTTTTGTTCGTGTGATTTATATTTTTTTTCTTTAAGTTAGCTAGGCCAGACCCTCTCTTACTCTTAACGTCTGCTCTGCCCTGCCTCTATCCTCCCGCAGAGACATACCCTATGTTATAATCCTTTACTAATGGTAGGTTTTGAACAATTATTCATGAACCTTGAAATTTGTACTTGTAAATATAACTCCACACCAAAATAAGAGACCCAGGTCTTAGTGAGGCTCTTATATTCCATTGAAGAAGTAAGGTATCCCACGTGGGGATTCAAAGTGGAAGACGTAAACATGCCATAGGGCCTGATGGGAATTGGAACTTAAAACTAATTCATAATTAGATAATTAGGGTAGGGCACTTTGACATTCCACTCAAGTAGGATGGATACATGCTTTATTACCCTTATGAAGAAATAGTTTCTTGTAGGCAGTTCAAATGGGGAATATGAACCTCATCATGATTTTATCTATCCTTTGCTTCATCATAAATGTGCATTTCATGGTCAAGTAAACTCCTTCATTTTGAAAGTCACAAATCTTGATAAGAATATGCCTTTATGCAACTATGCATTATAAGAACACTGTAGAATACCAGTCTCTCCAACCTTTTCGATAGGTTTAGTCAATCTCAAAAGCTTACTAGAATATAAATTTTAGTGTAGTCTTATTTTAGGTGAACATACATTCTAAGGAAATTTCAGTTCTTATCAATGGTTATTTCTCTTTGTGAACTTTTTTCCAATCATCATGGAAGTTGTTTCAGATCCTGTACATCTCAACACAGAGCTGATATATATTTTGTTATACCTAATAGTTTGCAATTTTTTCAAGTTCAATTCATGCTTAACCAATTGTCCTGACTTTCAAATAACTAGTATCATCACCTAGAATCCAAATATACAACCATTTAAAGGTTTCTATAAAGACGCAATGTTGTAGGAGCAAGGTATTTCTCTTTATATTTGCAACATGACTCTTTAATTATTGAATCCACTAATAGGTGCCCTTATAGCCAAGGAATAATGATTCACAAAGCATAACTCCTCCATACAAAATGGTACCTTTGAAACAGTAAATGATTCAATGATAAATACTTGCACTACTTGCAATTCCCCAAGTCAAAATACTTGCAATTCTTTGAATTCTAGGTCTAGAGATCATTTTTGCAAGACATTACGGTGCATAGGGAGTCAAGTCTCTAATTTTGCAAATGATAATCGTCGATTCTCTATTAGCAATAAGTTTTTGAATCTTCTTGGCTCTTATAATGTTTATCACTTGATTTAAATCCAAAATAGGCTTCACAATAAGAGAAGAAACCTTTTGCAGTTTGATCACAACCATAGACCTGCTTATTATGGAACCTTCTCAAAGAAAAGGTGAATATACTTTGCATAATTTTAATTTTATTAATTATCAAAGAAACAGGTTGTGTTTTAATTTTGATAGCCTATTATGAGGAACATATAAAACACCTTGAAGCTCATGGATTCTTAATATTGCAGTAGACAAGAGGGAAAGTTTTGTTTTTGACTCTTTGTTTTTGATGCAGTGATGGCATTGGGCTTCGAAATCCTTTCAAGAATGACTCTTCTTTGGACTATGAGAATGATAGTGATGAAGAATGGGAAGAGGTACTTATCACTAAATCTCTTTGGTAAGAGTACTTGTAGTATTTTTATTAGCTTTAGTTACATGGAAAATTGTACATAGCTCTCAGGAATTAGTTTGTCATAAATACTAGCTACTAGTAAGTTGTAATAGTAATAATTATGTAGTTTGTAGATTGATATATATCATAAATTTGTTTGAATATCATCATTGTCAAGCAATAACAACTTCTTAAAGGGTGTTAGCTCAATAGTAGAGCACCTGCCTAATTATAGGTAGGAGGTTGGTGGTTCAATTCTTCTATGCCCTATCATAAATTTGTGACTACAAAAACGACTAAATTCGCATATATATGACTATTAGTAGCTAATTTCCTATATCTTAGTCGTATTTAGCTTAGTCATTAATATGTTAACATCTAGTAGTTTATTTAGTCATATATTTGGTCATTAATGGTTGCAATCAGTGACTAAATCAGCGACTAAATCAATGACTAACTCAGTGACCAAATCAATGACTAAATCCATGACTAAATCAATGACTAAATCATTAACTATCAATGAATAAATCATTGACTATCAATGACTAAAGCATTGCATATCAATGACTAAATCATTGTCTATCAATGACTAAATCAATGACTACTAAATCAAGCTATTAATGAATAGTGAAATATGACTAGCTATAAGATAGTGGAAATTTGCTACTATTAGTCACTGACTCAAAAATAGTCATTTATAGCCTAATTTTAGTCATTTTTTTAGTCATTAATTTCTCATTTTCTACTAGTGGATGTTTCGACATCTGGAGTTCAAAACGATGAACATGCTATTTTTAGGGAACAAGAGTTGGATTTGATCTATGCTCAATCTAGACTTTTGTATGAGATTATACCCAATGCTCCTAGGTCCAATTTCGACCCCAAGGTCAAGATTGGGCCACATGTCAATGGTATTTTGTTCTATACAAGTACCAAACCTGTGGACTCGGCTTTGAAATAAGTGATCCAATTGTCAATTAACTAGTCTGCGTTGGGACGAGTTACAGCTTCGTCTCAACCTACCCAATCAGTGAATGTACTTTCCATGTAAACGTCGAACCCAAAAGGAAACCAGCAGCCTAAAAGGAGTAAGAAAAAAAGGAAAAAATAATCATAAGGGTGGGAATAAGAATGAAAATGCTAATAATAATGACCAGAACACTAATGCTAGGGGGACAAGCAGTCTAAACGTAAGGGGAAGTCTCTGTGCAAATTGTGTAAGGAGGACCATCTCACTCACTTGTGCCCTTGTATGGAAGATGTCTCAAGGTTCTATTGAGGCTTGGAAATTCGCAGGCGGCAATAGGTAGGGATTCTCCCCAATCAATGTTCCCAACTAGTCTGTTGACTGTTTGGTATAGGGAATCCATCCGGTTTGCAGTCCGGCTACCGTAGGTCAAGAAACAAAACAAAGGTTTTACCGGTTGCGGCCCGGTCCACCGAGTTTTTGTATTTTGACTTAGAAATGAAATGCAAGTGCCTAACTAAATGCAAGGTGATCAGAATGCAAGGAGCTGTCACAATGTGATGCACAGGTTCTTACCTCTCATCTTAGACTCGCAAGCAACCAAATCACATACAATAAGAAATAAACTAACTATCTAATCTATCCCTAGGGAGCAAGGTTATCATTTTGGGTGAGTAATACATTTTTCACGTGCACTATGAAGAGTTATAGATAGCTGATACTTCTTTCAAATACATGAACAATTACAGATATTTAAACAATCAGATAGCCAATTGTTTTATGAACCGCATTTATTACTCAGAGCAGAAAACATCATAGAAATATACTGAAATACATTCAACAAGAACATAGGTTCAAGAAACTAGAACAATCTCATAGTCAATCAGACATAGCTGAAAACAAAATAGTTCCTCTTCAACATTCCTCATTTAATTACATTTGATGCCTTCCATGTTGCACTCTCTCCAACAGGCAAAATTGCAGTGTCCTTTGTAAAACGAAGTAGTTCCTCTTACAAGCAAACATTTACAAAATTTTCTAGGGAAAATGCCCTTTCTCATTCCTACTTTCCCCCTATTTAGACTACCCTAGCAGACCCCTTGGGCTCTCTCCCTCTATCCCCCTTTTCAGTTTCCCAACGCTTCAAATTCTTCTACGAACTATTGAGTAACTGACAAATCTTCTGGTTCCATCTCTTCATTGCCATTCATGTTTTCCTTTCTTTCGCTTGTCCTTCTGGCCTCAGTTCGATCCATGTCGAAATGTTCAATTATATCTTCGCGCCATCGGAGTCCCACCAATCCCTTAGGTACATCTGCACAAAAAACAAAAATGCATCATTCATTGGATTTACGTTACAAAACAAAGCAGCATGTTATGCTATTGAAACGACTAAACCACGAAGAAGACTAGGGACATCCTTGTCGTCTTACAAAGGCTAACTGCACGACCTCGTCCTCCCACCGGGTTGACAAATATTACCGTTGGTGGGAAAAATACTAGAGGGTCAAAAAAAAACTAACATCGGAAGGGTGGGCCATCTAGCAGGTGGGAAGGTTACTAATCGGACGTCGGAGAGATGTTACATCGGAGGTTGAACGGCCTTTTCCATCCGCGACGGTGGAAGAGACAAGGATCGAAGACACAAGCTAAGCACAGGTAGGAGAGGAATAAATTGGACATCGGTAGATATTCGAATTGGAAGCTCAATAGCTTTCCCAGCCGCAATGGCGGAAGGGTAAAAGCTATGGGCAAGCGATTTTAAGACCAATATGAATCGAACGTCAGAGCGATTTGGACTTTGGACTATAAACCGATTTGAGAGCCACAACAGTGGAGGAACAAAGAACAAAAACAACCAATTTCACAGAAAAATAAGTGTTCAACAGCCTTCAACCACAGTCAATTTCTTTTTCAAAATGATGGCCCATCAAAGACGATTCACAAAACTAAACCCAACTATGCAACTCACTGCAAAAAATCAAGCACAGACAACTTTTGGGAACAAGCTGAAATGTAAATTGTTTGAAACATCCAGACTTAAAGCATGAACGAAGAAACATCTGGGATGAAAACAACCCGAAGCGATATTCAGTTATAAGGAGGGGCCCGAATTTTAAAATATTTGGGGAGAAAAGTTGCAGCAGCAACAACTGGTGATTACCTGGGGAACCTGGATCTCTGGGTAATTAATATTTGAGTGACAGACTGTTTAACGACAAATGCATCCTTTTGAATTCTTCCAGTTATTTGGATTTCTTGAATGCCGGAAGTATGTACCTTTAATCATTGATACTAGTCCAATTTGGGAAAGAGGAAACTAAAATTTCCAAGTCCAGATAACTCTGTTGAGGCTAGGAAATGAGTTTCATTAACCTTTGCCTTCAGGTAGCTAACAGCGTGGACACCATAGGATTGTAGCAGATGGTGAACAACAATATTCATTTGTTCCTCGTTCCCATGCCATTTTAGCACTTTTGTGCTTTTGGAATTTTGTCCCTTTCATATGAGTCCTCCTATACACCTTTCTTACTGATTTTTTAATTCAGGATCCTCTATCCCATAGTGTCCTTTTGTGTGAGTGGAGTACTTCGAGTTTCAGCTGACGGACGGAGAGGATCTTTTGGCAATTTTAGCACTTTTGATTCAACACCTGCTTTGATTTGTGATGCTTTCATAGGATTTTTGACTTTTTATTTGCCTTTTGGCATTCGTCTCTTAGCATGGGATCATTTATATTTAATACACTATTCACTTTGCTCCTTTCCATGGGTCCTTTGCTGTCGCTCCTTAGAACATTTTAAATGTGACGTGGATGGAGCCTCAACATAGTATTCTAGACTCCTCGAATCTGGCTTATTTCACAGGGGTTAAGCATGACTTCAATGCACATAGAAATATCCGAGAGAACTGCTAAACTGGAAGAAGTTCAAAACAGTAACACACAGTTTGATACTCAAATGTGTTTATCAACCCCAAAGTCTTTTGGATGTTCCCCATGCAACCATGGGTTCGTCCCCTTTATTGAAAACAAGAAATCTCAAATTAAAGCAAGCAGAAAACATGACTCAAAGACAGCCGGGCGAATTATTTATATGCAAGATAGAAAAATCAAACAGACTCAGGAAAAATAAGGTTTGAGAACCAAACTATTTACTGGTAGGTTCTCCTCCCACCCCTGAAGATCTTGCAACTTGTAAGTAGAAGGACCAAGCTTGGCTGCAATCTGAAAAGGGCCTACCCACAACTACTGGAACTTGGTATGCTTTCCTTTCTCATCATGGGGGTGGTCCCATTTGAGGACTAAATCTCCTACTTCAAAGTCTTTTGTCCCAGCTTTATGTTTGTCAAACCTTCTCTTAACTAACTCTTGTTGTTGCTTAAAGCGTTCTTTGGCTTTAGATCTGGCTTCCTCTGCTTTCAGGAGATTATATATTCTTGTTTGTAGAACTTCGTCATCCGACCCCCTAGACTCCTGAGCTAGAATGGAAGATGGTAGCATGATATTGGGAGGAAGGATGGCTTCTTTACCGTAGACAAGGGTATATGGAGACACTCTAATCGCATACTTGGGGGTGACTCTATCTGCCCAAAGGGCATTTGGTAATGCTGAGTGCCAACTCCTTTGGTTTTCTACTACAGTCTTCTTTAGGATTCTAATCAGATTTTTGTTGGAGGATTCGGCCAAACCATTTCCTTGTGGGTAATAATTAGCAGAATAATGCAATTTTATCCCTTTATCATGAGAAAAAGCAGTCAATTTTATTGATGAAAAGTACTTGGCATTATCAAAAACTAACGAAACTGGAACTCCAAACCTGGTCATGATGTGGTCTTGCAAGAAGTTAATGACTTCGTCTTCATTAATCTTGCACAGTGGAATCGCTTTGACCCAGCGAGTGAAATAATCCGTAGCGGTCAGAATGTACTTGTGCTGCAGCGAGGAATTTGGTTTGATTTCTCCAATAATATCTAGTCCCCATTGCTCGAATGGTTCTGTAATCACCAAAGGATTTAGAGGTGCTGCTGCTTTAGGCTGTCTCCCACCGCATCTTTGGCAATTATCACATTTTCTGACATGTGTGTGTGCATCCCTGAAGAGTGTAGGCCAATAGTAACCGGCTCTGAGGATTTTGTGGGCTGTAGTGTCTCCTAAATAATGTCCCCCACCAGGACCGTCATGTAATTATGACATTACTTTCTTCGCATATTCTTTTTCTAAGCATCTGAGGAGAACCCCGTCATAATTCTTTCTAAATAATATTCCTTCCACAATTTGATAAGATGCTAATTTAAGCCGTATAGCTCTTCCTTGTTTGGAACTCCAATGTTCTGGAAACAGCCCTGACTGTAAGTAATGTACAAGGTCTCTATACCAAGAATCGGGAGCTGTGAACAAAGGGCATACATCCATTACGTGTAATTTGGCTTCATCTTCCCAGGATTGTTCTTCATTGTTCCCACTTTTAGTCATCAATTTGCATAACCCCTTACCTTTAACTATAGAGGCTAGTTTGAATTCCAGGTCGTACTCTTGAAGAGCTATCACCCAGTTTCCCCTTGTTTCTCCTAACTCTTTCTGTATGAGAAGGGATCTTACAGCTGGGTAGGGGACTATTACTTTGGTTCAATTTTTTAATATATAAGGCCTGAATTGCTTCACTGACTTAAATACTGCGTAATCTTGCTTATCAATGGCTGGGTAATTTAACTCAGCCCCCTGCAGACCAGTACTCATAAAACCAATTGGGAATTCATCCCCCCCTTCTTCCTTTTGGGTGAGCACAGCTGCTAGTGAATCATCAGATGCAAATGTATACATAATAAAGTATTTATCAAAGTCTGGGATTTTCAGGGAGGGTGCATGAGCAACAACAGTCTTGATTTTACTAAAAGCATTCTTTTCTGTTTCAGTCCACTTAAATTGTGCATTTTGCTTGACCATCTGCTACAGTGGCTTAACAGTCTGAGCAAAATCAGGCACAAACCTTCATACGAAATTTATGGTTCCCATGAAGGATTGCATCCCCTTTTTATTATGGGGCAAGGGGATTTGTTCAATAGCTTTAATTCTTTCTGGGTCAATGGAAATTCCTTTCTTTAAGACTATGTGTCCTATCAAATTGCCCTCCGTGACCGCGAATACGCACTTCTTAGGATTGCGGGAGATGCCATATTTTCGGCAGCGTTCAAAAATTTGCTTTAGGTGAAAAGCGTGTTCTCCCATTTTCTTCGAGAATATTGTAATTTCATCAAGGTACACTACAGCATTTCGTCCGATCAGTCCGTAGAAAGCTATGTCCATATCTCTCTAAAAAGTCGCTTTAGCATTAATCAGTCCAAAGGGCATCCTTCTATAGGAAAAAGTTCCCCATTTGGTCCTGAACGTTGTCTTTAATATGTCTTCTTCAGCTACCAATACTTGATTGTAGCCAGAGAAGCCATCTAATAATGAAAAGAACTCAGAACCAGATACCATCTGTAGCAATTGCTCCATGGGAGGCACCGGATAGTTGTCTTTATCTGAGGCGCGGTTTAAGTTTCTGAAATCCACACACAGTCTGATTTCTCCCGATTTTTTTCTGACTGGTACCAAGTTTGATACCCACTCAGAGTGTCTGACTTTGAAAATGATTCTAGCATCTAATAATTTCTTTACTTCACTCTGAATCAGCGGTTGCAGCTTTGGATGCATTTTCCTCAAGGGCTGCTAATATGGCTTGACTTCGGCCTTGATGGGGATGACATGTTTTATGATGCTAGTATCATACATTTTTAGATCTTCATATGTCCAAGCGAATACATCCTTATATTGTTTAAATAGACTGATGAATTTGTCTCTTTCTGTTGGCGAACAACATTTGCCGAGATTAACGAACTTAGGAGCCGTTTCAGTCCCCAAATTTATCAGCTCGAATTATAGAGTTGAGCTGTGAGTCTTCACATTGGTGGGTCTCCTAAAATTTTCATTCAAGTCAAACATCTTTTCTAACGTTCTGACCCCTTTAGGGATGAAATTATCAAATTTCATCTCAACTTGGTGTTCTTCATCATCAATAATCGCTCCTTTGAATACCTCGTCATTTGTTAAACATTCTATAATTTGTTGGTCATCGTCGAACACTCACAGGTTGGTAATCATATCAGGTACTGAAATCCTTAAAAGCAATTCAACAGTACATCGATTATTTGAGGGTACAATCCTAGCGACCGAAGTGGCTAATAAGTTAGCTACTGCGTTTCTAATTCTTGGGATTGAAATAATGTTGAATGCATTAAAACATTTAAGTAGTTCCCATACCTCATTCTGGTAAGCTTTCAAGTGAGGAGAAATACAGTGGATTTGATTCCAGATTTGTTTCACAATAATTTCAGAATCCCCAAAAACTTTCAAATTACTTACCTTCAATTCAATCGCTTTCTTGAGTCCTTGCACCAGTGCTTCATACTCAGTTGTATTATTAGTACACTCAAACTCTAATCTATATGACAGGAAATGTTTATTCTTCTGTGGATCAATAAGGACACAGTTGGCCCCTGACCCTTCTAATGTCTTTGAGCCATCAAAAAATAAAGTCCAAAAATCACTAACTACTGAATGTAAATCTATTCCTACTGCTAAGTCTACTATTTTACAATCAATATCATCAGCCTGCGAGAATCGAAGGAGATCAGGCTGGGTGTCAAATGAGTTGCTGGCTTCTTCCGCTTGATAATTCCCTGGTTCCAACTCAAGAAAATAGTTTCCCAATACATAATCCACAGGTATATTCTTCTCATCCAGTTGGGTAACATTGTACTTCATGTGGGGTTCTCTTATAATCTTAATCTGGTTTGGACTCCCCTTGTCTGGTAAGCACAGATGCAACCAATCTGAAGTGAAATATCCATTTAATTTGGCTGACCAGTCTCTGCTCAAGACCAAACTGTAAGCATCTAGTATATCAGCCACCACGATGTTAATAACTTGGAATACTTTGTCATTGGATGCCAGATGGATTAGGACGTCTTCCATCTCACCAATTACCTTAACGTTTGTCCTATCCAACAGAACCACCCTCCACGTAGTTGGCTTTGGCTGCCCATTTATCTTCTTACACACTGATATGGGCATGACATTAATGGACGCCCCCGAATCTACCAGACAATTGTGCACGTTATGATTAAAAATTTCAAACATCAGGAGGAAAGGTAGATGTTTAGCTTTAGACTGACCTCCAATGCTGGTTTCTCCAATTTCTTCTTTGTCCTGAGGTTGATTGTCAGCGGGAAGCTTGTCATCTGATGCTTCAAGTGCTTTCAACAATCTCTCCTTTTGATGTGTCACTTTACACATTTCGAATAATGGAACATTCGCTTTTACCTTTTTCAAATCCTCCACAATGTCATAATTCATCGGTTGTCCAATGGGATGGGGTTTATTAGCATTTTCTTCACTTGGCTTGGCTGTTGCACCATTCTATCTAGGACTTTGGCTGGTAATCATGAATTCTGGAATCTTATCAGCCAAGGCTTTATTTTGGAATTTATTCTTAACATTTCTATGCATCCTTCTGATCTTTGGAAGAATAAGACTGTCATCCTTAACCGTTCCTTTGCTTCTTGTGGCCACGTTGGTTTCCATAATGCCCTCGCATTCCTAAGTGTTTCCTTCTTCAGCATCCAAAAATGAGACAAAATTCCATAAAGCTAAGGTTTCCTCTTCCTAGTCTTTATTAGACGTGGAGGCGGGCTTCTCTGTTCTTTCTTCATCTCTCTCTTCCATTAACCTAGAATCCAACAGTTGATTCATCACCAGCATCATAGAGTTTATCCATTGCAGACAATTTTTTTTAGAGTGTGGCTGTTGGTGGAAAGTGCAGAAATTATCCATGCCGACCTCTGTTAGATTCATGGATGCAGGATTGTGAGGAGGAGGATGAGAATGATCCTTATCCTCTCTTTTCTTATAATATGGCCTATAAAAATTTTGCACCTCCTTTTCTTTCTCCATATCTATGATCTTGTTGGAAAGCTTCTGCATCATTTTTCCCATATTTTCCAGATCTAGAGACTTTTCTTCCTTAGGCTTAGTGAACAATAAGGCTTTTCTTCCCGCACCTTTCTCTCCTGGTTGTTCTGGATAATATTCAATACTCTCTCTTTCCGCTTCCACCACTTCTGCCTCTTCATAGGTCTCTGTCAAAGTAGGATTTATCCTACCTTTTGCAAACATGGTCAAATCAGGGCCTAAAGCTGAAGTATAGTACTCAATCAGTACTTTGTCTGAAGGCTTATCTGTTTCAGAGAAATTCTTAATATAGGCTGCAAAACTTTGTGTGAAACTGTGCACTTTTTCCCTTTTCTCTTTCTTCAATGCACATAGTACTTTCATGAGGGCAGCGTGAGTCTTTTGGACTGCATACTTACTTTTGAACATTCTCTCAAAGGTATCCCATTCTGGGATAGAGTTAGCGGGCAATCCAAAGTACCATGAGGCTGCAGCTCCTTTGAGGGTATGCAGGAATAGTCTACAAACCACATCTTTGTGCTCCCCAGCCCTCAGACCTTCTATTGCCAAGTAGAAACTCTGTAGATGATCATCCAATAGGATCTTCTCATTGGGGTCAAATTTAGGCAACAACTTTTCAAAGGCTTGAGGTAGGTCATGCAAAGGTGGGGTCAGGTTTAGAGGTGATCTGGCTCTCCATGCAGGTGGTGGATTTGGTGGGTTGGGTGGTTGGTTGGCATTAACTCCTACCATAAGTAAAGGTGGAGAGTGAGGAGGTGAACCAACAGGGGTGTGAACAAGAGAACTGTAAGGGGTATCTGGGCCTACTTGGTTCAAAGGTAATTCAACCTCCTGTAGAGATGTCTCTACAAGTTCTTCCTAGTCTCCAACCAACACTGAATCTTCTACTATAGGACGGTATTTCTTCTTGTATTCTCTTCTGGGCAATTCGAGGATAATTGGCAATCCTCCAATCTTCTTTACATAAGCACGGGTGTGTATTCTCAGGTCATTAACAATTTCGTTGTGAACAGGATATAGATATTCTCTGTTTTCTTCTGGGGTTGGATTATGGAACCCGCTTCTTTCAGAACTATCACCGGTGGAAAAATCTTGGGAAAACAAGTTTCTGTGGCCAGCCATGCACTGGCGGCCCTCCTTCTAGCACCAAAACTGTTGAGGCCTGGAAATTCGCAGGCAGAAACAGGTAGGGATTCTCCCCAATCAACGTTCGCAACTAGGCCGTTGACTATTTGGTATAGGGAATCCGTCTGGTTTGCGGTCTGGCTACCGTAGGTCAAGAAACAAAACAAAGGTTTTACCGGTTGTGGCCCGGTCCACCAAGTTTTTGTATTTTGACTTAGAAATGAAATGCAAGTGCCTAACTAAATGCAAGGAACTGTCACAATGTGATGCGCAAGTTCTTACCTCTCATCTTAGACTCACAAGCAACCAAATCACATACAATAAGAAATAAACTAACTATCTAATCTATCCCTAGGGAGAAAGGTTATCATTTTGGGTGAGTAATACATTTCTCACATGCACTATGAAGAGTTACATATAGCTGATACTTCTTTCAAATACATGAACAATTACAAATATTTAAACAATCAGATAGCCAATTGTTTTATGAACCACATTTATTACTCAGAGCAGAAAACATCACAGAAATATACTGAAAGACATTCAACAAGAACATAAGTTCAATAAACTAGAACAATCTCACAGTCAATGAGACACAACTGAAAATGAAATAGTTCCTCTTCAACATTCCTCATTTAATTACATTTGATGCCTTCCATGTTGCACTCTCTCCAACAGGCAAAATTGCAGTGTCCTTTGTAAAACGAAGTAGTTCCTCTTACAAGCAAACATTTACAAAATTTTCCAGGGAAAAAGCCCTTTCTAATTCCTACTTTCCCCCTATTTAGACTACCCCAGTAGACCCCTTGGGCTCTCTCCCTCCGTCCCCCTTTTCAGTTTCCCAACGCTTCAAATTCTTCTACGAACTATTGAGTAACTGAAAAATCTTCTGGTTCCATCTCTTCATTGCCATTCATGTTGTCCTTTCTTTCGCTTGTCCTTCTGGCTTCAGTTCGATCCATGCTGAAACACTCAGTTATATCTTTGTGCCATCCGAGTCCCACCAATCCCTTAGGTACATCTGCACAAAAAATAGAAATGCATCATTCATTGGATTTACGTTACAAAACAAAGCAACATGTTATGCTATTGAAACGAATAAACCACGAAGAAGACTGGGAACATCCTTGTCATCTTACAAAGGCTAAATGCATGACCTCATCCTCCCACTGGCTTGATGAATATTACCATTGGTGGGAAAAATACTGGAGGGTCAAAAAAAAGCTAACATTGGAAGGGTGGGCCATCTAGCAGGAGGGAAGGTTACTAATCGGACGTCAAAGAGATGTTACATCGGAGGTTGAACGACCTTTTCCATCCGTGATGGTGGAAGAGACAAGGATCGAAGACACAAGCTAAGCACGGGTAGGAGAGGACTAAATTAAATGTCGGTAGATATTTGAATCAGAAGCTCAATAGCTTTCCCAGCCGCAATGGTGGAAGGGTAAAAGCTATGGGCAAGCGATTTTAAGACCAATATGAATCATACGTCAGAGCAATTTGGACTTCGGACACTAAACCAATTTGAGAGCTACAACAGTGGAGGAACAAAGAACAAAAACAGCCGATTTAACAAAAAAATAAGTGTTTGATAGCCTTCAACCACAATCAATTTCTTTTTCAAAATGATGGCCCATCAAATATGATTCACAAAACTAAACCCAACTATGCGACCCGCTACAAAAAATCAAGCACAGACAACTTCTGGGAACAAGCTGAAATGTAAATTGTTCGAAACATCCAAACTTAAAGCATGAACGAAGAAAAATCAGGGATGAAAACAACCCGAAGCAATATTCAGTTATAAGGAGGGGCCCGAAATTTAAGAGATTTGGGGAGAAAAGTTGCAGCAGCAACAGGTTCATAGCACAGGGCCCAACTATGTTAACTAATCCTTTACCCAACAATCAAATAATGAACTCAAGGACCATTGATCCTGGTTGTGTATCGGGTGGAAATCAAAACCCATCGGAGGCCGCTAGTGGTCATGGATGCATCAATATGATGAGTTCTACTAAGGTTGCAACCCATACTAAATACTATGGTTCATCACAACCAGACCTTAGTAAAGAACCTTCCCCACCCAAGAGCCCTTTGCGAATTGGAAATCCTATGGATAAACCTGAAGCTCCACCTCACATTCCTAAGGGAATGATTTTAAAGTGTTTGAGGCACAAAACTAATTCCTGATCCTCCTAGAACTATTCAGTTTCTAGGATTTGGGCCAGACTCCTTATGCAATGTCCGCATTAGAAGTGCTTCAAAGTTTTCCTCTGCAGAGGAAAGCTTTGTTATCTACTCTTGGGGTTAGTGATGACAACTCTTCCACTATGATCAAATTTGAAACCATGGGAGTATAGGATCGCTTTCCTTACTATGTGTCTCTTTTGATTCATGTAGAGTGTCTTAACAACACCGTCAAGTGCACTATCATTGATGAAGGCGTTGTCGCTTCCGTGATGTTTTTGTCTTCTTGGAAGGGCTTAGGTTCTCCTGAGTTGGCTCAACCCACTACTATGTTGACAGCTTTTGATGGTATATCATTTCGGTCACATGGAATTCTTCCTTCCTTAAAAGTCTAATTGGAAGGGAAGAGCGTCACGATCAAGGTTGAGGCGGTTGATGTGCCCCTTGACTACAAAATTTTGTTGGGCGAAAATTGGATGTATAGTGTGCAAGCCATAGCTTCTTCCCTCTTTTGAGTGATATGATTTCCATTTAATGGGAATATTGTTACAATTGATCAAACGTCATTCCAAAATCTGAGTTTCAATGCATCATCTATTGCTTTTATCCCGATTATCAATCATTCTTAGCCGGCAACTGGGAGTGTGGGCATAGGTATGTGTCCTTCCCTTATGGGAACTTTTAATTGTCCTACACCCATTTTTATGATGGGGTCTAGTTTTAGTGGGGCTTCATCCTCATTGAAATCGGTGTCTTTTTGCACTACCCATATGGAAGATCCTTGGATTCTTCCTTCACTTAGCACTTCGAGTGTGCCCACTAATACTGGCATGTCGTTGCATGCAATGATGGTGGCTTATCAAGCGAATATTAATCAATTTGTTGAGCCTAGTCCTTCCTCTTTATGGACAGAGGAGGAGGACCTGTATGCAATATTGGCATGGGAAGTAGAGTCATCTCACTCACATGATTGCCTTGATGATTTTTTTCAATCGGATGAAGCTATCCTTGAGGCCATGTTAGGAGTTAAGCAACCTTGAGAGGAATTGCATCATCGATTATATTTTCTTCCTAAGCTTGATCGTATGGAGTGTGATGACTTTAGGGAGATTCTTAGTGAGAATATTGGTATCCCCATGGTTCCATTAAGCTCTCTTGGTCTGATGGATGAGGCAAACATGGCTAATGTGTCACCATCTATTCCTATTAATATTTCTCGTCTCCATGGACGTGGCCACATAAATCAAGAAATCACAGCTATAGTTGGGTGGACTAAGCATGAGGCCCATTGCTAAGGCTCTCTTAAGAGCATCAAAGGATTCCTAGTCTCGCTCATCCTAGTCTACATCAGGGAAGATTGTTCCCCTGGTGAGATCAAGGAGTATATCGCTCTGTTTAAAGAGTTTTGTGACATCTTTACGTGGTCATATGATGAGTTTCCAGGTATCAACCCTCATATTGTCAAACATGAGATAAAAACCTATCTAAATGTGAAGCCGGTTCGACAACGTTTGCGTGTGGTGAATCCTAGAAAATCACCCACCATTAAGGATGAGATAGAAAAGCTTTTGAAAACTGGTTTTATCTATCCTGTTCCCTTGACATAGTGGGTTTCGAATCCCATTTTGGTATATAAGAAGCAGGGAGTGATCTGTACATGCACTGATTTCCATGACTTAAATCGCGCATGTCCAAAGGATAATTTCCCTAGACTATTTATTGATCAGATTTTGGATGAGTGTGCCGAGATTGAGTTATTTTCCTTTTCGGATGGTTTTTCTAGATATAATCAAATTCATATTAATCTTGAGGATCAACATAAAACTACATTTATTTGTACTTCGGGTATTTTTGCATATCGGAAGATGCCTTTCAACCTTAAAAATGTCGGAGCTACATTTCAATGAGCTATGACCTTAATTTTTCATGATCTCAAAATGATTATCAAAGTATATTTGGATGATCTCCCTCCTCACTCTCATTTGAGAGTGCATCATCCATATCATTTGAGATTAGTATTCGAAATATGTCATCATTATCAGGTTCATTTAAATCCTCATCAGTGCATCTTTTGCATGACTATTGGTTGCTTGCTAAGATTGATCATGTCCAAGGAGGGTATAAGAGTTGATCCCTTAAAGGTTGAGGCAATACTTCAATTGTCTCCCATGCATAAAATTAGACATCTTCAGCGTTTGCAAGGCATGGCAAACGTCTTGTGGAGATTTGTGGTTAATTTTGCCAATTTGACTAAAGGATTTATGTGTCTTTTGAAGAAGGGCACTCCCTTTTACAAGGATGAGTGAGACTAGGAATCCTTTGATGCTTTTAAGAGAGCCTTAGCAATGGCCCTCATGCTTATTCCACCCAACTATAGCTGTGATTTCTTGATTTATGTGGCCATGTCCATGGAGACGATTGGTATTGTTTTGGTTCAGGAGGATGAGGAGCTCCATGAGCATGTCATATATTATTTGAGTTGAAACCTTATAGATGCAAAACTTTTCTATTCCCATGTGGAGAAGCTATCCTTGGCTACCATTCATGTGGTTTAGCATTTGAGACACTACATTCTCCTTTGCCAAAACTTGGTCATAGCTCATATCAATCCATTTCAGTTCATCCTCACTAGAAGGATGATTGGGGGGGAATACAATAAATGGATTGTCATTTTGCAAGAGTTTGATCTTGAGTTTATTTTGGTGAAATCAAAGAAATATTTGATCCTTTCGGAGCTCATATCTGATTTTCCAAGTTTGGAGGAGGAGGAAGTTTCTGACGATATGTTTGTCGATGAGCATATTTTCCTTATCTCAACTTTGGACCCTTGGTATGGGGATATCATTATATATTTGCAAACATTGAAGGTCCCTACTTACCTTTCATGGGATGAGTGACGATGATTATGTCATGTAGCTAAGAACTACCTTATAGTGGATAACACTTTGTACCACCGTGGGGTAGATTCCATTTTGCGTCGTTGTTTAAGCCATGGTGAGGGTGAGGTTGTGCTGAATGATTGCCATGGAGGGGCGTGTGGTGGTCATTTATATAGGATTTATATAGCCCAAAAAATATTGAGAGTAGGATACTTTTGGCTGTCCATATTCAAATATTGTGTTAATGGATTCAATAAATTCCACCCTTACCAGGTGTTTGCACGCAATATGCACTCGCATCTAGCCCCATTACATCCTATTGTCACCACTGATCCCTTCACCAAGTGGGGGATTGACATTATGGATTGAAACCTAGATTCAGCTGGGGGGGGCATCATCCCATTATAGTGGCTATCGATTATTTCATGAAATGGGCAAAGGCTATGCCCACAATTAAATCCAACGGTGAGGTAGCCGCGCATTTCATGTTCAACCAGATTATGACCTAGTTTGGAATTCCAAAAGAACTCGTCACTGACCATGGTAGGCACTTTCAGAATAAAATGATGGAAGATTTGGCTTCCAAGTTAGGGTATAAGAAAGAACATTCATCTTCTTATTACCCTCAGGCGAATGGAAAAGTTGAAGCAGTGAATAAATCACTTAAGTCTATTCTCCAATGAACCATCACACAAAGAAAGACTAATTGGCATATTATGTTGTATCCTTCTTTGTGGGCCTATAGAACTATGGTTAAGACTACCATCGATTTCTCTCCATATCAACTTGTGCATGGGGTGGAGTCAGTTTTACCACTTGAATGCGAAATCCCTTCTCTGAAGCTAGCTGTAGAGCTTTTACCGGACACTTTTGCATTGGAAGAACATTTGGTCCACTTAGAGAAGCTTGATGATCAACAGTGAGATGCCTTAGTGGCTCTACAGGTTAACAAGTGTCACATCAAGGTCCAGTATGATAAGTCTATCTATCCAAGGAGGCTTAATGAAGGTGACTTAGTCCTTTTGTGGGATCAAGCTAAGGAACCCTTGGGGGCAGGGAAATTTAATCCCATGTGGCATAGTCCTTACATGGTTAAGTGAGTCTTAGAGAAAGGAACTTATGATCTGGTTGATTATGAAGGGACAACCTTAGCAGAGCCTAGAAATGGGCTCTATCTCAAAAAATACTATGCATAATCTTTAGCCAGGGTTGATTGTTGTATATTATTGTACAGTTTTTGCATTGCATTGTTAGGTTTTCTTATGGTCATCAGGTTTGTTGATTAGCTTTCATTTCTGATGGAAGATGTCGATGGAGTCTTCCATTTACATAGGATTTGCTGATGGTTGTAGCCTCCACACTCAAAAATTAGCTTTGGTTGCTTGGCTAATTTATGCTCCTACGGGTCAAGTATTGTCTTCAAGAGGTGTATGTTTATGGCCTTCTTCAAACAATGTTGCTAAATATAGTGCCATTATTGAGTTATTGTGTGATTCCATTTCACATGGTGTTCATTCTCTTGAGGTACGTCTTGATTCATAGTTAGTGGTTTCACAGCTTAATGGCTTGTATCGTATTAGGGATCTGACATTATTATGAATATTCTTACGAGTGAGATTGCTAGAATGACAATTTGAGAATATAACATACATTCATGTTCCAATATTTTTTAATCAAGTTGCTAACTCATATGCTAACTATGTGTTAGATTGGCATTTTTTTCATAGACCATAAGCATATCACAAGCATACATTTTACACACATGTAAATATAAATAAAATTGATCATCATAAATTTTTTTCATTAATATCCAAAAAGTGACGTCATAATACATAAGTTTCATATACAAAATTGGGGATTCTAAGCCACCAAAATATTATACATGGTCATACAAAAATGGATACACTCAGGTCTCTAAGCCTGAGGAGGAGGGGGGTTCTAATCATGATATAGCACTACGACTCTAGCTATACATCGAAAGAGTCAAACCCATGCTCATGGTACACCAACCATGTGATGCTGCATGGCCTCAGGAAATTCCTTGAATTGCGCCATGGGTACCCTGTGTGTCAAGCAAATGAAGTTCATGTGAATTCTTTGGAGCATTCGCTTCACATCCCCATCTGCACCCATGATATCATCTCCTCTTCCCCTCCGTCGATGATGAGGGAAGCCTTTTGGATGTCGTGGTCCTACATCTGCATACACATGACATATTGTCACTATGTGTTGTCACACCAAAAATATGTCTTTTGAGTCAATATATCAAAAAAATACAAAAATATTCAATAATTCAAAACTTAAAATGAGGGTTTTTAATTCTTTACCTATGTCACCATAAGTTGCTCTTGGTAGTAGCGGCATATCCAAATCTCCACGGAAGTCTATCCCTGCATAGAGGTAGTTGTTTATGGCAATGATCTGTCTCCGCCACCATGGAAAGAAGTAAGTTGGGTAGGGGTTATCCACCCTAGCTTCACCCAGTCGGTTCATAACATTTTCCCAACCTCATAGGGCTGGATCCCAAACTCCATGTGGAACAATCTCTACTCTAGGGATTAGCCCTGGTACCCGCTAAAAGAAGAATGTGCTTAGTATGCTTCTGAACCCAAAGTTCTACACCCTGACCATCTTGCAGTCACTGATATGATGTTTCATGTTACTCAACAACATTATACTCTAGTCATACACTGTAGGTCTCATACACTCCACCACATAGAACATCATTGGCTGTAAGGCCTGGTTGAGTGAAGCTAGCTCGACAATCCTACCTAACGCCAAAAGCATGGCCTTCAGTTGCAGAATCTGGACATAGTTTTCCAAGATTTGACTCCCAACCTTTTTCATCTCTGGAAAGCAGTACACAACTATGTACTCATCAATAGTCAACCCTCCTTTTGGCCCACGAGATCAGAGATTTACCATCTCCCCTCGTTGGGACAAACCAGTGATAAAGTATATGTCCTCAACATCAATCCTGAATGGCATCCTGTCAATCTGAAATGCCTTAGATTATGGATCCCAGTAATCCACCAGTAGCCAGAGTAGTCTTGGTTTGGTTCTCAGGCCACAAATACACCAAAACTTGTATAAACCACATGCCCGTAATGCTTTCTGAACCATAATATCACCTTGCACAGCCTCCTCCACATCACCATGATCTCTTTCTCTCCACTCTAACACCATCTTGCACAAAAAAATAGAGTTTTGATTAGTTATTACCTATGAAAACCTTGTTTGCAACCCTATACATGACTGTTCCCAAAACAGCCACATATGTACGCCAGTTTGGGTGCTTTTTCCACATATGGTGAGCCCTATACACAGAAAAAACCCTTGATTTCTACATGGGCCAAAATGCAGAAATTATGGATGGATTAAAAAATTAATTAGACCATGAAAATTCAAAAAAATTGCATGAAATAGGAAGAGGAGGGCATGAGAATCTACCTCAATCAAACGGGGAGAGATTCTGCTAGATGATGCTCCCGAAATTTGCTTCTAAAGTTCTGAGCTCAAATACACTAATATGGGTAAAAATTTCAAATGATATGAATTTTTTGAAATTTTTTACTATTTATAGATTTTTTTTGAAATTTTCACCCACTTTCTATAGTTTTTTATCATTTTGGACCGTTTGAACTAATTTGATGATGTAGGAATCCATTTTGAGTGCGATTTGACCGTGGCTTTGATCCATTCATGCCTACTGCAGGTATGATGTCTAAACTAGCATATAGGTTAGGTTTCACATCCGTTTGCATTTTGCATGACCTTATGACCATTTCATTTTAACCTTAGGTATGAACTCATTCCATCTTGGCATGGAACCTTCTTGATACTTTTAGAAGTGACATGTTGTGAATGATAGAGCTTTACCATACATAAGTACCCTAGTTAGATCTTGTTTTGCATTTGGTTCCCATGCTAACATTTTTTCTTTAGGGTGTGGGAATCCTTTGTATAGTACCACCATGAATTTGAGCAAGAGATTCATACTCCTCTTGACCTATATGCTAGCCTTTTCCCTAGGACTCCCTTGTATATGTCAAGTTGTAATTGCATTACCATGAGTTTTTCCTGCCTTTTTGAGCCTTATGTTGGCTTCCCTAACTATGATTATCAGCCATATAGCCTGATATTGTCGCACATCTAGCCAAGCAAAGCCATTTTATATATCTTTTTCAGCTTGATTCCCCATTTTTTACTGGGAGGGGAATTTCCCCCTAGTGTCGTTATCCTACACATGTTTGCTTGCATTAAGCATAGGTATGTTCCACTGCTTGGAACAAATTTGTTTTCCCTTTGACACTCATCTCCTCCTAGATTTGTAACTATAAATAACTTTTATTCTTTTTCAAGCTTTTCAAAATATCTAAAAAAGTTCAAAAAAATAAAAAAACCAAATATCTAAACAGGAAAAGATGTTATCTTTGGCAGCAGTTGAGTCGTGTCGCCTTCGAACAAAGCACTGCATATCATATCTGTTGGTTGGGTTAGTACTTTGAATTTAGGAGTTGTACTCGCTGTTGTAGGGATTTATCCCTTGCTATAGAGAAAGAACAACTACCTTCCATCTATAGGATGGAAGGATATGGTTCTTGGTGGTGGTGTAAGAAAAATAGACAGAAAATAAAATGGAACCCCTCTTCACACAAGGTTATGGGTTAAGCTCGAGGACCCTGCATACAATTGTTAGAAAAACCCAAAGATCTGCAAGTAAACAATGAAAACCTGCAAGAACATGTTGAGAAATAGATCTACAAGTAAATAATGTTAGAAAACTACAATCTACCAAAGCAAAGACAAAACAAAAAAAAAATATACCTTCTGGTTGACATGGGCCACCATGCCCTAGCTTGGGGGAGCACCTCTCTTAGGAATGGGGAGCTATGGCTGAATGGGATGATCGATGAGAGGGAGGGTGAATGGCTTGAGAGAAAAATGGTCTCAAGGAACTCACTTGGGAAACATAACAATATGGAAAGAAGGAATATTTTGAGAGTGACCCCCACCCCTCTATTTATAGCTTTTTTAGGGTTATAAGCCGTTGGTCAAGGATTTATCCCCTTTTTACGGATTTTATCCCCTTTCACTCAATATTTAGCTCCTTTGGGGTTTTTAGGATCCTTTGAGGGGTTTTATCCCCTTTTTGGAGGCTTTAGCACCTATGAGAGCTATTTTGGCTCTTTTTAGGGGATTTTAAGCCTTTTTGAGGGTGTGGGGGTCAAATGGGGTCAAATGATGGTCGTGTATGGGTGTAATTGGGTGGTGTAGTCTATGTAGAGCTGATTGAGGGATTTATTGGGTTAACATATTTCCCCCTGATGTGTGAGGGAAAGAACTCATTGTATGGCCAATGGACATCATAAGATTTTCTGCGGAGAGGTGGTGCTTCCTAGGCTGGGGCATGGTGGCTTTTGGTTTTTGTATTAATATGGTTCCCATCAATGGGTGAGATACAAATAATGTGTGACATGTATATGGATGAGGTGGGCATCCCCATGCTCATAACAATTTCAAAAGAATAATGTGATATATGCTCTATAATACAAGAGCCGATCATGTACAACTACTGATACATAGTGGTTTCCTCAATGAGAGACTGAATACAATACTGATCCAAAGAGCTGCTACATTAGACCCATGGCATTCTCATGGAATGCTATATCCTCATGATTGATAGCCTGTTGGATTTGGAATGGTACATAGCTATATGGACTCACTGATGGAGATTCAGAGTCTCTGTGGTACAAGTATGTTGCATCAATCATAAATATATATAGAAGCACTGCTAGGGCTTCTAAACATTGTCTTCAACCAAATACTATATGGACCAATACCATGTATGAATCTCAATGGTGCGATGATGTAGATGGAGTCCAGCATGTGATAAATAACCATCCCGAGAAGCACTAAGGACTCCTCTCAAGTGGTCGAAGGAACTCATCAATGAGGTTAATGAAACTAAGATACAAGGACCTCTAGGTCTATCCTCTAGAATATGTGTGTTGTTGTTGATAGAGGGAGACCAGCCCTTATTTAAGGAAATGATGTTTCCTTGACCAGAAGCATGAGGGAGATACTCAAAGGGTGTGAGACAATTTGAGGATTGACACACTAAATGGGGTGGAGGAGGAGTTGAATAGGGGTAGAGGGACTGTGGTGGACTCAAAATTCCTTTGTTGAGAGTATGACAACAGGGCAAACCAAGCATCAAATGAAACTGGCTCATGGGAAAGGGATCATAGCTAAAATACTAGGAATGTCACTGCAGATGGGAAATAATTGGGGGAGGTAGATACTTTTGGTACTGAAGGGATCCAAGGAAGACACATTGTAGAGTACTCTGAACAAAGGTGACCCAAAGTGAGAATTCTACCAAACTGTTATCTGTGGGGTGATGTCTGGAGGCACCATTGTGGCACAATCTCATGGATTTTTGGTGAGCCCAAGAAAGTAAATGCTTGATGGTGCTTTCAATTTTAGAGAGTCTGAAAGAACGAACAAGACTCCAGTGGGGAATATTTTTCTTTGATAGTCTCCTATGCCTGAAAAAGGTTAAAAGTATACATAGGAGAGCTTTCCCATCCTTTAGGGGATGGGATACTTCTTTACCATTGGTAGCCTAGTCAGGCTGGAAAAGGTTAAACCTATATTGCTCGGTAATATTTTCTTGATGAGAAGACTGAAAAAGTGCTTAATGACAACCCATGGTGAGCTTTTTCATAAAGTTCGGGCCCTCTGCCTAAGAAAGCATGAAAGGATGCAGAGGGGAACAGTCTTGGCTTGAATATGCCAAGGTGGTCCTTTTCATTTGATGTTCTACATGGTCCACAAAAGGAGATAAATGAGACAATGTAGATGCAATTTCCTATACTTTAACGAGTGAGAAAGGAAGCAACTGTGCTCAGCCATCTTTTCATTCTTTTAGGAGTCAGAAAAGAGATCAAAAGAAACTCTAGCATGGTCAACTGATTACGGTGGCATAGGTGGTGCCCCATGTTGTGACAGTGGAAAATGATCCAAAGGTCATGCCTACAGTATGGATAGAGCTGGTGGCTCTTAATCATAGCAATACATGCATGGGATAGATCACGACAGAGGCACACGAGTCGGTGTGACAAAGGCACACAAACTAAGGTGGATCTTAGACAGAGGTTAGGAGATTTGTGTGTGAGTTGTGGTGGATAGACTTGACTACATGTAATGTGGGTGCAAGTCTAGAGGCATTTATATGCCAAATGCATGCAAAGGAAATGATCCATCTTTTGGACGATGGTCTGGAGATCCACATAAGGTGCAGTGGATGGAGTAGACAACTATGTGTTAAAAATCAAAATGATGTGCCTTGCAAGCGGTGGCCCGAGAACTTGGATGAGTGGTGGTAGGAAAGCCTGATGCAAGAATAGGTCTGAATACACTTGCATCACAATGTTGTGGCTCTTAAATTGAGGTAACTTCCAGGAAGTGGTCCTGAAAATTACTTGTTAAACATGAGACGATGGTCTAATAAGGAGATAGAGTAGAATTTGATCCCAGAGGTGTGAGAGGTGTCTCGAATAGATTATGAGTGACTTTGGAATATCAACTTGTTACCACCTAAGTTGTACTTAGTGGTTTTTATCAAGTGAGCCTGGTGAACTGGACAAGGATAACTTGTTCGGACTTCAAGAGACCTTTGGAAGTACTTCTGGAAGTGCTTCTTGTATCATATCCAATGTTCATACCCCATGGGGGAGTTGTAATAAATGTTCTCGCATGATAGTTTCTATAAAAGACTCGGTCTCTTAGAATTCATTTGTCAATCCGATCAGCCCAGGGTGTTTTTTCCCTTGGTTATTATTGGTTGTTGAATAAACGACTGATAATTTCTGAGTTTTTCACTCCATACCTCCAAAGTTGGGGTGGTCGGCTTGGAATTTGTGCCTATTGAGGTTATTAGAGTCTGTGTGTCAATGTGTAAGCATGCTAGACATCTTTTTTGAGTCATATGAACATGTCTAAGTCCCCCTAGGTGTTTTTCAATTTTTCAATTTTTCAGTTTTTTCAGTGTTTTTTATTAAAATTTAATTTTTCCAAAACTTAGGCTATTTTTTAATAGTTTAATTGGAAAAATTGATTTTGTAATAAAAGTGGGACAAATAATCAGTTTCAGTCATGCAGGTGCTCATTTTCAAGCTAAGAGCACCATGTAAACCTATGGACCCGCTATTTCCTAAGTTTTGAGTGATCTTCCATCACTCAGGTCAGAAAGCCCCCAAAATCAATTATTGATTATTTTAATTAATAAATTGATGAATAATGGAGCAAATCCAAAATCAAATAAATCAATGGATTCTCAACCGATTTGACTGAAATCAATCAGATCTGGAGCAGATTGACTGGATCTGACAAATCCTTGACAGAAGGAGGGGATCAAATCAGATCCAGAGTTGATCTACAGTGGTCTTTATGGGGAATTTCGCCCTCCCTCTCTCCTCAACACGTTTTTGGCTCAACTAGATGATTTTTGGTGGATTCTTCAGTGTTTGGGCCAATGTGTCAGTGTATGGGTTGATGTGTTAGCCAGATCAAGCCCCCAGTTGACAAGTAGGCTCAGTTCAGCCTCAGTTCTGCATTGATGAACTATCCATCAGCTGATTTCACTTGATTCCATGAGGAATGGTGCCCCCCCGGGGCTAGATGGCCTGCAAATTGTATAAATCAAGGCACATCCTCCTCTTCCAAGCGAGTTAGAACTGGGATTGAGGTGTTGTTGCTCTTGTGCTGTATTGTTTTTTCATTCTGGAATAAAGAATCTTTGGAGGCAAGATCTATGGTGTAATGCTCTTCATGTGTGGATGTTGATTGTCAAATGCTTATGAGGTATAATCTGCTTTTGTTTATCATTGCTTTGCTGGTTAATTGTTGGCCTTGAAGGAGAGAGTTCCCTCCTGTTAGGGTAAGAGTTTATTCTAGTTTGATTTATGCTCTTACTGCTGCTTGTTCTAGATCTATTGGATTTGTATGTATTTTAAGTTTAATTGCATGCTTTCCAATCATCTCTTTCGGCAGCACCTATGTTTTAACCATCTGTTTGTGCAAGGGTTTTCAAGTTGCAGATGATCTCGCTGGTAGAAGAGGTTGAGCTGGTTTGAATCTTCCTCATATTCAGAATATTATGAATGACATAGTCCCTCGGTGTTCCACCAAAGCAGAATCCAAAGCCCAACATTCCCAGGCTTCAAACACTCTTTCTCTCTCTTCCTCCTTTAAAAATTATTAAACTTTCCTCAAACTGGTTACCTTAAGGTTTATTTTTAAATATGATCTATCTCATAAATAAAAGAATACATAGATATAATTATTAAGATACCTTCAAATTTCTAGATCTTAGTTTCATTGTGCACTTAAAGTTCAAATTCAAGAGATCTAGCTAAAATTGCCTTAGTTTCGCAAGTAGTTTATTGAAAAATTAATAGCTTGCTGTTAAGGTAGTTTCTTTTGCTGTTCAATAATTTAAATATTCTGAAATCAATGCTTTTAATTGGCTGCACAAACATCAAGCCAAGATCCCAAGGAAATCTTGCTTTCCTTGGTTCCTTTTTCGTCGGTTTAACTAGTTTAATTTCATCAATTTTTTGAGATAAAGTAGGCTGACCCAAAGGCACTCTTAAAGTGCTTTGGAGAATTTTTTATTCTAATTCACTCACTATAATTTATCAGGTATGACAGAGAATAAAGTAATCTTCTTTCCAAAGTGGCCTTTGGAGCGCTCAAATCCCCCCAGGGGTCTCTCTTTTGTCACATATTTTGTAATTTTTTTTATATAAACTGTAATATCTTGGTTTCAGACTGTATAAGGACCAATAAAGCTCTGTTTTATCAGTGCTTTGATATTATAACCTCTATAATAATATCATCCTTTGAATAGGCTCTTTCAAGCCCATTCCCCATCCCCCCTGGGGGAATTCGCGTCGGTGCCTTTTTCATCGTTTTTTGCTTATTTCATTTCACTAGAATTGATCTAATTTGTAGGGTAGTATATTTGATATTGTTGTTAATTCCATATTCCATATCTTATTTTCAAAAGTAATCATAATACTTACCCCACGATTTCCCGAGTGACCCGAAAGGGGAAAGAGATTCGTGGTAGGATTAATCAGAAAACCATATTTGTGTAGTTGTTTTTTCTATCATTTGTTTTTTTAGCAGCTTTAAAATTAACCCCTCCTTGATTCCCTGATTGAGATCCACTTGGATCGAAAGAGGTTCTTGGAGGATTTTCTTTTAAACAAGAACACATCTCTTAATAACTTATTAAAATTTACAAGAATCTAGTGTGTATGCTCTGCACTTGGCTGTGGTTCATCTGATCAGTCAAGCTGTATCAAAAGCACTTGGGTGACTAGCATAACTTGGGTGACTAGCATAATTAGGACTCACCCTCCCGAATTGACAAACCATCAGGTGAAAATCCAACACCTCAATCAAATCGTAAACAATGGAAAAAAATGCAAAGGAAGCGGGAAATCCTGAAAAGAGACCTTGAGGTGCTGATCTCTATTACACTTTCAGGTGTATTATGAACACAGTCTCAGAGACTCCATTTATCCCACACATTCCTTGCGGGTAGCCATGAAGGTTTATTTTTGGACATACTCCAAGTACCCTCGGGTATATCTGGAGTACCCCCCTTGCCTAATTTAATCTATTCATATTTCACATTAACTTAAAACGTACCAAGAGGCAATCACAAAAAATTCACTCCAAGCACATGTAAGTACATTGATTATTATATGACTCCATTTTAAGGCACTGGATATTTTCTTTCTGTGTGTGTGTGTGTGTGTGTGTTGTGTCTCAGCATTGTGCTTTAGTGTGCTCATTTTTATCTTGTCATCTATGGTTGTTTATGGTTAAATTTATAACTCCTAAGTAACTCATTCAGTTTAACATCATCATGCTAAATAATTTTGCCTTAATAACTTAATAGGGTCTATCCCCCTTGGCTTCGTTAAGAGTTGAGCCTAAACGGAGGAGTCAAGAACAAGGTGACAGCCTTGACTCGAGACTTGCCCCCAAGGACACACCGAGTGGCTTGAATATTTCTGCCATGTGATCCAGGTGTGTGAAAAGGAGGCAACACAACTAATGCTACTTCCCCTTACTTTTGGTAAAAAAAATTGAAAAACAAAAAAGGAAATTCAAGCGACTCATTGGTGAGGTTAAGCGTAAATCCTATTGAGGTAGAGTCTATTGCAGGGATTCTCCAAGAGTTGTCCAGCAGAGTCAATAAGGGTGTATGCCCCTTTTTTGAGGAAATGATAGATGATGTATGGGCCATACCACATTGACTCGAACTTGCATTTTACCAACTTGTCATTGGGTTGGTTGTAGACTAGAACCATATCACCTTCGTTGAAGGTGTGAGGGTGGACATGGGAGTCATAGTGAGAGTTTGAATTTGTTTTTG
Organism: Pseudotsuga menziesii; assembly: GCA_001517045.1. NCBI lineage: Eukaryota > Viridiplantae > Streptophyta > Pinopsida > Pinales > Pinaceae > Pseudotsuga > Pseudotsuga menziesii. Next base: position 228,032 of record LPNX010693189.1, read on the forward strand.
CTACTTCAATAGCTTAGAAGGAAACTTGATGGTCTTTTATGGTTTTCTCAAGTTGGAGGATTTGTTGTTCCAAAGGCGAAGTATCGAGGAGGAGGGATGAGATCTGGCATTCTATAGGGAGTATTGATTCAACACCATGTAGTAGGCGGAAAGGGGTGAAACTAGTTGTGGTTTTTGTGGATGTGCGATAAGCCCATAGGGTGGAGAATAACATGTGATGCCAGTTGGTTTTATAGTTTCCTACCATCCTTTGGAGCATTGTTTTTATGATTTTGTTAACTTCTTCAACATGGCCGTTTCCTTGGGGGTAGTAGGAAGATGAGTATTGGTGTTCAAATTTCAACATGATTGAAAGCTCAGTCCAAACAATGTCTTCAAAGTGTGTGCCATGGTCTGAGACCAACTGTTTAGGAACACCAAATTGTGAAATAACATGGTTGAAGAAGAAACGTGCCGCCATTTGACTTTTGCAATCAAATGTGGGCATGGACTCATCCCACTTAGTGAAGTAATCAACTACCATAATGATGTATTTATGATCATTGGCTGAGGCAGGGTTGATTGTCATGAAGTCAATTTCCCATTTGCAGAAGGGACCAACTATGACTATGGGGTGTAATGGTGTAAGGGGAGTTCTTTCCTTTCAGGAAAAGAGCTGACAATTGTAACAATGCTTGACTGCCTCTATACAATCAACAAATATAGAAGGATAGAAGTATCCAGCACGTAGAATATTCTGTTTGGTTTCTAGACCTGAAAGTGTTGGTGCTTAGGGTAGACCCGGGTTCTGATACTTTTATCTCATACCAACAAACAGACCCATAGTGTTGGCCCTTTTGGAAACAACCTGCGAACAGGTTGCAGTCTCACCCAAAACAGCTATGGGGTGCCAACAGAATCAGGTTTTTGTAGGAAAAAGAGGGATATTACTGTACCTTTATCCTTTACAAATAATAATCATGCAATATAGAGCTTCGACTTTTACTTAAATAGCTTCACAGTTTAGATAAACAAACAGTTTCTTGCTTAACCCTTATCTGGGAATTCACATTGAAGTTAATATTTAAAAGCTTATCTTACTTTATCATTCATCTACTTATTAAATGCATAAAGCATAACAGAAACAAAATAACAAGAACCACCACAACACGAGATATACGTGGTTCACCCCCAGTGTACGGGGTACGTCCACAGAACTGTGTTTATATTCAACTCTTTACAACAACACAGTTCTAATCTACGCACTCAGCTGCAGATCTTCTCAATCAACTAAAACTATGCACTTAGCTGCAGACTCTTTCTTACAAATCCTCTGCGCACTCAGCTGTAGAGGTCATCCACACACTTAACTGGGACTTAACCTTAAAACCTAAAATAGGCTTTAGCTTCTTTGAATCAAATTATCATCATCACATAAATCATCAAAAACCTAACGTGAATCCTTTACATAAATGCCGATTTATATAAGTGCACTATTACAATACCATGGGCTCCCAAAAACCTAAAACCCTGGGTTTAAACCATGAGTTATTTATAAAAAGAAGGGCTTCGACCCAACCCTGAAACCCCTAAGACTATTTTGGACCACAAATCTGCTTACAATCTTCGTAACAAAACCGTGGAGTTTCCAAAATTAAGGACCTTGAAGGTCAAGCCCCAACAGGCCCCTAAGACTCACTAGTGTCCTGTCCCAGGACACTCTGCTATTTTTTCGGAGGGAGAATCTTGTTGGTGAATATAGTAAATTGCTTGTTGAGGCTGCGCATGATATCTTCGGCTACTTTCTCCTTCTCCACTATCTCCTGCAATGTTGCTGTAGATGCTTCGTTAGCATTTTCCTGTGCAAACGCGTCATACTCCTTCAGGACTTTGAGCTGGTTGTCCGCAGCAGTGCTCAACTCCGAGGCCTTGTCAAGAAGGGGCTGCATAGAGTTCACCAACAATGTCTCTTTTCTTCTGTAAGCCTCAATTTCTTGCTAAAGCTCATTGCTCTGCTTTACCTTAAGCATCTTCTGCATAGGAGGCAATGTCTTGATCTCTTCTTTCACTGCATCCAGCTCTATCTGTCACTACTTGATATTTTCTTGCAGCTTTTCAGCTTCTAGGTTGTCCTGCAAGTTTTCCCAGGCCTCAACACTTTCATCTAGCAGCTTTGCTACACTGCTCACAAGCTCTGAGATCTTCGTTGCTGAGGAATTAATGTCTCTGCACCACTATTCCCTAACCTTTGGTGGGCTCTCAGGAATAATGCAAAGTTGAAGCTCCACAATCTGAGCCTCATGCTCTGCTTTTAGCTTCTCTATCTCGCTGTGAGACTGTTGTGCATAGTCTTTCAGCTTGACAATTCTTTGCTACGGTTCCTCTTCAACCTATATGTTGAAGTTAGGGAGACTCCGACATGCCTCATCCAATGCTCCCACTAGTGTAGCCTGCTTGCTTTCTGCTTCCCTCTTCTTCCATTCTGCTTCTTCCAACTACACTGCGAGGCTCTCACTCTACTTCATGGTATTCTCTAACTTCATTAGTGAGTGGTTGTCTCGTTCTTGGATCTCCTTCATAATTTCCAATTGATAAAGATACAGCTCCGCCATAGACAACTTGGTGTAATATATCCCAACTGTCATGCTCATTTGCGAGCAAGATGCTACGTTAGTTATTATGAGGGCTGCACTTGGAACTTGTCCTCTATTATCTTTGGATGGCCATTGCCTCGTATCTAGTTGTGTGCCGACTGGGGCACTGCTTGCTGCAGCACCAGTCACTAATTTTTCTGCTAACTCCTTCAGTTCTGAAATTCACTGTGCTACGCTAGTGAGCGCATCAAGGTGCATAGCTGCAAACTGTGACCATTTGTTGGTTAATACTTCTATAGACTTTGTCAAAGCCTGATCAAGCTCTTCCGTCATCACGGTGGGCTCTTCAACGATATTCTTGTCCTTTAACACCTTTGATTTCTTTCTGGACTGAGGCTTAGTCACTTCCTCTACCTCTGGAGACTTGTGCTTATCTGGGTGATTGGGGCCGGAGATGGTCTTGACCGATTCTTCTTCTTCATCATTAGCTCAGCTATCTCCACCTTGGTCACCTTCACTCTGTCGTGACTCACTTTGTTCTTCGCTTTCTTCTGGTGGGTCACTCTACGGTGGCTGACTAGGACCTATTCCCACATTAGTGACTGGAGGGACTAGAATGTTGGGCTTTGTCCCTATGTCCTTCATCCATTCAGTCGGCCACTACTGAACTACTATGAGGTGTCTTCTTGGGTCACCACATATGGCAACTTCCAGCATGCATGTTTATCATCTGTACAGGCCTAGATGAAGACATTGTGCATGTCGGCCTTGAAGTTGGCCACTCCGGCATACTGAGAGAATAGCTCATTACTGAGCCGCGATGTCTTCAGAACCTCATAGGAAATGTTCATCGCATATAAGGCGAACACATAGTTTGTCATCTGCTATAAGGCTCTATCCTGTGAAACCCAGAGAGATGCATACCTTGTTGCTCCAAGCATCTGTAGGGGCACATCAACAAACTGCACCTTAGTAGGTTCTTTCCATCTTACCATTGCAATAAGCACTATCAACCATGAGTAATGAAAGGGTCTACCTTTCTCCTGCGCATCACAGACATCTTCAAGGTGTTGATGTATATGTAACTTCGGAATGTATTCTTGTATGTATCTTATGTATTGTAACCCGATTTTTATTCCGGGATGTTTCTTTTATGTATTTGAGTCATGTGGTCATACCCCGATGTTCCGATCGGGAGGATTAATAATGTAATCAAGTCATGTCAAGTCATTAGGTAAGTCCCCACAGTTTAGGGGCACTTGAGTTATTATACACTAATTAAGGTGTAGGCTCGAGTAGTAATTATTAGGTTGAGTGCACTTCAAGTCAATGGAAGAATATAAATAGAGAGTGAGAGTCTCTCTATTTATCACTTGAATTACATCACTTGCTCTCTCTCAAGTGTGGCGCACCTTTGGAGAAGGAAATTCTTTGGCTTGACAGAAGACAGAAGGCTGCTGTTGTGTTGGGAGGTCATCTTACTTTTTTGGGATCACATCTTGTGGTGATACTATCTTAGAGAACGTTGAGGGTTTTTCTCCATTTATGGTTTCCCCTCCTAAAATATTTGTGTCTCTTGTCTCTTGTGGTGTGCTTATGTTATTGATGTGCTTGTTATTCTCTCAGTGAAAAGATCCTAACATAATGCTAGCTTAAATGTTGAAAAACTAACATGGTATCAGAGCTAACCTGAGAAGAAGAAATTGTGCAGCTACAGGAACTAGGGCTTTCTATTTTGTGGATCTTCCTCCACATATTTTTAGCACAAGTATGCTAGGATGACTCTCCATTGAAGGGTGCATCTTTCTATCGATGCGGAATTCAATTTCAAGCATTTTCAGTTTCGATGTGGAAATTAGGGCTTTCTACAGAAGATGAATTTTTGAGTGAGACTAGCATAGGATAGTTCTCCTCATCAAAACCGAAATTTAGAGACCTGGATCAATAAATTTGGTTGGGTGAAACTCCGGGAAAGTCAAACCCTAGTTTGACCCTGAGCTAGGAGAAACCCTAAATACTAAAACTGCTAAGTTTTGGTACAGTAGCTATATTCCGAGATTGGAAAAGTCTCAGAAGCTTAAAATTGTAGGGACCGAAGATAAAATCTTGATGAACACTGTGTCCAACGTTCAGCCTCTGATTCACTATATTCTGGGAGATATGATCTCTCCAAGTTAGGGTTCCATCCTCTTCCAGAAATCATCCATAAATAGGACACCTGGGGAGATCTGCAATATATTTGGCTACAGAGGTCCAAATGGAATTTTTGAAGATGTTCCAGAAATTTCACGGACTATAATTTCTGTGGTATGAAGTTCAGACTCATAATATGAACCAGTGACACGTGGCATTCCGTTCAACGTCGCTATTCTGAACAGTCCTGTAACAGGTCACCTTGGGAAAAGGATCATAAATCCCAAATGGTGAAACTAATTCTGATGAAACCTGTGGTTTTGCATCAGGGACATGCGAGGTTACCTCAGTGATAAATTTTAGACATATAGGATTAGTAATTTCAGAGCTATCATAGAAACAGTAACAGGAATTTCTGCAGAAGAAATCAGAAAATTAGGGCTTCCTGTTCCGGGAGTTTCCCTCCACTGTTTTCAGAAAAGGAGTACATTGGACAGCTCCATTTGAAGAGATATATCTGTTCATCCAATCAGATCTGAAAGATTCCAAGTTTTGAAAATTATGATTTCTGTGACAAACCCTAGATCAACGAACTCCGGGACAAGGACGGACACCTCAAATCGGTAAGATCTAATCCTTTGCTATTTCCATTTGAGGTTCTCATTTCAAATATGATATATCACATCAGCTTAGTTAAAATATTGCGGAAGTTGATAGCTTCCATACCTGTAAGTATATGATCTCTCTGAAGAATATGGATTGGACACCTACATGAGTATGGAGGTTCCAGTTTCAGAGGGAGACGAGGCCAAAGAAGACATCATGCTCATGCTGCAGAGGATGATGAACTATCCAGAAAGAGATCCAGATATGAAAGTGAAGATTCTTCAAGTGAGGAAGAATATTTTCTAATATCATCTCTCACAGGTAACATTACTCATGGAAGTGATGATTGAATCATAGACAGTGGGGCTTCCAAACATATGATGGGACTCAAGGAAAGACTATCGATGATGTGGTAGTGATTGGAGAACAAGAAGGAGGCTTGTACAAATTGAAGGGCCATCCAGAACAAGCCTTGATCCATGACACAGTAAAGCCAAATGAGCCTTGGCATAGAAGGCTCGCACATGTGCATTACAGAGCACTACCTATGGCAAGCAATTCTGTTGAAGGTCTTTCTGAATTTCAAGCTATTTGAACGGAAGAACAAAGTTAGAAATGACCTAAAGAAACCAGTTGAATAATGTGAAGATACAGAATGCAGAGACCGTGTAGCCATAAGAGTCTCTCAAATCAAAGAACAACTTGAAGCGGTAAAAGAAAAAGTGAAGAATGCAGAAGTGATGATGGCCACCTTGAATGGCCTCCCAGGAT
>LPNX010693189.1:234679-250009 GCA_001517045.1 Pseudotsuga menziesii
AAAAAGTGACGATAGTTCAAAGACAAAGAATAATATGACAAGCTAAAAGATGGGTGCAAGATGAACTTTTGAAGAAGTTCAAGATAGAGGATCTTAGTATCCATTGATCCTAGATGGATACTACTTGTCACTCCAGTACAAAATGTTTCAGTGCATAGAGTACGGAAGACAGAGGGAGTATGATGCTCTACTTCAGAGGGAGTGATTGCAGAAGATCCTGAGGTTCGACATGGTACGACAGGATGGGCAGATTACTGATGATTCTAGGCTTTACTGAGAGTAAAGTGGATTCCAACCTTTGTTCCAGGGTTGAATGTGGAAGACCAGTGATGCTCCTGTTATGTGTCGATGCACTATTGTTCTAGGTATGGTGGTGTGGTAGAATATAGATGGAATCTTCCTTGGACAAGGGAAGTATGTAGTAGAGATCCTGAAGAGGTTCAGGATGATGGAATGCATGGCCTCACCTATGGAATCAAACCTGAATCTTTTGAGTGATGCTTCTTCAGAGATGGTTGATGCTACGATGTATCGTCAGATGATTGGGTCCTTGATGTACCTGAGACCAGATATTTGCTTTGCTGTGAACACATTGAGACATGTTCACCTGATGGTTGCAAAGCATGCGTGGGGTACAGTTGATTATGGAATCAAGTACGATGTGAATCAGAAGATTAAACTGGAGGGTTATGTTGATTTAGATTGGGCAGGCAGTGCCATTGACAGGAAGAGTACTTCAGGATGTTGCTTCAGTATGGGATCAGGTGTGATCTCTTGGTTTAGCAGGAAGCAATCCTGTATGGCACTGAGTACAGCTGAAGCAGAGTATGTCGCAGCTTGTTCAGCTAGTTGTGAGGCAGTATGGCTGCGGAAGCTATTGTCTGATATATTTGATCTCCAATTGGATGCTACTTGTATACATTGTGACAACCAGAGTTGCGTGAAGTTGTCAGAGAATCCTGTGTTCCATGACAGGTCGAAGCATATTGAGATCAAATATCACTATATCAGGGATATGGTGCAGAGAGGAGCAGTGAAGCTCTTGTATGTTGCGACGGAGGAACAGATAGCTGATGTATTGATGAAGCCATTGGCTAGGCTGAAGTTTGAGTACTTCAGAGAGAGACTTGGTGTTCTCCATATTGAGGCTTCCTCCCAGAGACAGTGATGAGATCTAGATCCATTCTGACATGGTGAGAGGATTGGTTCCTTCCATGGTCAGATGTAAGGGCTGAGATACTTCGTCATGGTGAGAGGATTGGTTCCTTCCATGACTGATATGAGTACTGAGATCCATAGCCATTCTGACAAGCAGGTCAGATGTAAGGGCAGAGCCATTCTGTTCATGGCTAAAGGATTTAGTTCCTTCCATGTCAGATGTAAGTGCAGAAATTTCTCTTCATTGTGGTTGAGAGTATTCCATCCTTGGATGGGATTGTGCCATTCTGACAAGCAGGTCAGATGTAAGGGTAGAGCCATTCTGTTCATGGCTAAAGGATTTAGTTCCTTCCATGTCAGATGTAAGTGCAGAAATCTCTCTTCATTATGGTTGAGAGTCTTCCATCATTGGATGGAATTGAGCCATTCTGACGAGTAGGTCAGATGTAAGGGCTGAACCATTATGGTCAGGGCTAAAGGATTAAGTTCCTCCCATGTTAGATATGAGTGCTGGCCATTCTGTCGAGTAGGACAGATGTAAGGGCAACTGCCATTCTAGGAATGGAGGCACCTGGTCAGTTACTAGGAACACTCAGTCAAGTTGTGCAGATGGCATGTAATTCGGTCCCTGGGAGATCCGATAGGTTGGGCAGTGTGCCCGTAATCAGTCCTGGGATACTCTTGCAAGGTTTTGCCATGACCACATGTAATTCAGAGCCTTGGGAGATCCTATAGGTTGGGCTGTGTGCCCGTAATCAGTCCTGGGATGCTCTTGCGAGGTTTTGTGGTGAGACCACATGTAATTCGGAGCCCTGGGAGATCCTATAGGTTGGGCTGTGTGCCTGTAATCAGTCCTGGGATGCTCTTGCGAGGTTTTGTGGTGAGGTCACATGTAATTCAGAGCCCTGGGAGATCCTATAGGTTGGGCTATGTGCCCGTAATCAGTCCTGGGATGCTCTTTCGAGGTTTTGTGACGCACGTAATAAGTCCCGAGGATTCTCCAGTATGGCCAGTGATGATGAAGACTTGCAGGTGGTGGGCCTACATCCAGCATGAAAAAGGACTGGCTCTGTAGAACTTCCTATGACGAGATAGTACACACTTGATGATGACCAGTGGAGATCCAGATCGAGCTATGATCCAGATCCAGTTATGATGACTCCGAGAGATCCAGATCGAGTGATGATCCAGATCCAGCAGTGATGATCCAGATCGAGAGATGATCCATATCTTGTCCAGAGAGATGATCCAGATCGAGTGATGATCCAGATCCAGTCCAGAGAGATGATCCAGATCGAGTGATGATCCAGATCCATTCCAGTGATGTTGATCCAGATCGAGTGATGATCTAGATCCAGTGATGCCGTTTTATGATGATCCAGATCGAGAGATGATCCAGATCCAGATGACTTGAAGACGAATATGACTTGAAGATGAATATGACTCGAAGACGAAGATGATCCAGTTGATGCAGAGAGGAAGACCAGTGCTGAAAAATTGTGTTGAAAGAATACCTTCCTAGTTAAGAGGGAGTGTTGATGTATATGTAACTTCAGAATGTATTCTTCTATGTATCTTATGTATTGTAACCCGATGTTTATTCCGAGATTTTTCTTTTATGTATTTGAGTCATGTGGTCATACCCCGATGTTCCGATTGGGAGGATTAATAATGTAATCAAGTCATGTCAAGTCATTAGGTAAGTCCCCACAGTTTAGGGGCACTTGAGTTATTATACACTAATTAAGGTGTAGGCTCGAGTAGTAATTATTAGGTTGAGTGCACTTCAAGTCAATGGAAGAATATAAATAGAGAGTGAGAGTCTCTCTATTTATCACTTGAATTACATCACTTGCTCTCTCTCAAGTGTGGCGCACCTTTGGAGAAGGAAATTCTTTGGCTTGACAGAAGACAGAAGGCTACTGTTGTGTTGGGAGGTCATCTTACTGTTTTGGGATCACATCTTGTGGTGATACTATCTTAGAGGAAGTTGAGGGGTTTTCTCCATTTATGGTTTCCCCTCCTAAAATCTTTGTGTCTCTTGTCTCTTGTGGTGTGCTTATGTTATTGATGTGCTTGTTATTCTCTCAGTGAAAAGATCCTAACATAATGCTAGCTTAAATGTTGAAAAACTAACACAAGGAATTCTTTAGCAATGTACTCTACCCATTTGTAACTGTAGCGTTTGGCACAGTTCACAGCAATACTAATAATCAGAGAAGGTACTTCATTCAGTCTGCACTTCCACATTAGCTTACATGCTAAAAGTTCTACGACGAAGTGAATGTTTAGGTGTCGAATTGTCGAGGTTTGATATCCTTGCTTTCCTTTCATTAAGCCAAAGTGGTCCTTCATTTACTGTGCCAGCTTTGTATCTTCGTATTTTGAAACAAATTCAATCCCCGGATCAGGCCCTTCCTTCGGCAAGCCTGTGATCCTATGAATGAGCTTGCCATCAATGGCTATTTTCTGGCTTCCTATCCATAGGTTCCCATCATGCACCAATGCCAATAATTTCTTGACCACCATGGTCACCTGTGTGCTGCAACCAAAGTGGGGAACATTTAGCATTTTCAACAGGCTAGCTTGCTCCAAGCCAACATCCCACTGTTTCACTTCCAGTAACGTCGCTCCAGTCTCCGGATAGTGGACAGAGTGCAAGTATTTCCCAGGTGCGAACTACAGAAATTTCCCACGATCATTCGTATCATGGTCTACGTACTTAAGCCGGTCTATTTTCCCTGTCATTGATCTAACCAACTACACACCTTGTGGCAGTGAAGGGGTGCATAATGTGAACTTGGCTATCCGTCGAGGTGGCTGAACTCCTGGTCGAACAAGTTGAAGATATGGTGGACACTACGGTGCAATGTTCTCATCCTCACGAAAGTCTTAAAAATCTTCAGGTGGGAGCTCTGTCGAACCAAAGGGATTCATCTTGGGATCCTCTGGTGTCTTTCCTGATGGCTTGTGTCTGTCTTCGTTCCGCTTAAAATGAACTTCTGGATTAAACTTCTTCCTGGTAGATTGTGTCTGCATTGGTTGATTTGACATTGGGGGAGTCTCTTCGTGGGGTGCAGATGCAGGTGGGTTGCTCATAAGGTTCTGTAGACCCCTCTCTCTGAATTCTCTCAACAATTCCTAGACTTCATGATCAGCTGACATGGACTGAATTGTAAAACTCAAGAAAATGCGTAATGCGAAATTTGCAGGCCTGGGTGTCTTCTTATAGAATCCAATGACCAAATCTTCCATAACTATGCATTGAAGACACCAAATCTGACAGAGATCTTGTCCAAATGGCACTAGATTTCCCAAAATCTCATCATGACAGGCAACTAATATAGTTAACGTACTAGCGCCGCCAAATCTGATTTTTTCCAATGGTCACATTTTAAGCTTCGACACACCTTTCTTCTTCGGCACAACAAATAACTTTAGCTTCTCCACAATATGGACCTACCACACAACCTGACACAAAGTTCTGACAGACTTTGAACTTTGACCCACGACAAATTTTCTTCCACAACCTTCAACACTTCAGAATTTTTCCAACAATCTGCTCAAGCTTTCTGAGAACAGCTTCATTATAGTCTAGTACCCAATTTTAACTGTTCTTTATACTTAGACTCTTCTTCTTTCTCTTACTTCTGATTAGGGGGTACAGGCTTGTCCCTGTACTTCTTTAATCTACTTCCATTCACCATGGAGGGAAAAATTTCTCCATTCAATTTAGCTAACTGAATTGCACCACCATCGGTCACTTTCTATACTATATATGGCCCTTTCCAATGTGTCTTGAACTTACCTAGGAACTTCATGAATTTACTGTCGTACAAGAGCACAAGATCACCATTCTAAAAATGTTTCTTCTTAATGTGTCTATCATGCGATACTTTTTCTCTAGCTTTCTGTACTTGCTGCTGGAAACCTGCAATGAATTTGTCTTCTTATAGTTCTAGTGTCTTTTCCAACCTTTCATTCAACATGGCTAGATCATCCATCTTTGTGAAGGTAGATATTCTGAGGCTAGGAACAATGTACTCCATGGGCATAACTGCTTCTTGTCCATATACCAGGCTAAAAGGTGTATGGCCTATCAACTTCTTGCAAGTGGTTCTATAAGCCCATAATACTACTGGAATTCTAAAATCCAAATCATTTATGTTAACATTGCAAACTTTCATCAGATCGTGTTCAAGAATCTTGTTAAAGGATTTGACCGTTCCATTTGCTTGCAGATGGTAGGAAGTACTCTTCTGATGATAGACTTGAAATTCTTCGGTCAATGCTTCAATAGTCTTATTCAGAAAGTGTGATCCTTGATCACTCATAAGAATTCTAGGACACCCAAACCTTGATAAGATATTATCAAAGATGAACTTTGCAGCTGTAGCAATGCTACAGTTCTTGACTGGTTGAGCTTCGGCCCAATGAGTGAGGTAATCAGTTGCTGTAATAATGTATCTTGATCCAGATTTCTTTGCAGGGGGATTGATTGGTCCAACAAAATCAATATCCCACTTTTCAAATGTTTGTAAGGTTACCTGTGGAACCAGAGGCATCTCATCCCTCCTGGATGGTTTTCCTATCCTCTGACAGATATCACAGTTGTGGAAATACTCTCTTGCATCCTTATGAATCGTAGGCCACCATAATCCAGCTATCAGGATCTTCTGAGTTGTAGATTTTCCTACATAATGACCTATTCCTGCTCCAAAATGTGCCTTAGCCAAAATCAATGGATTTTCATGCTCTAGGACACATCTGTGCAATATTTCATCTAGTCCCATCTTATATAGCTGTCCTGCTATCAAGGTAAATTCAGCTGCTCTAACCACTAGCTGCTTCTTCTGCTATGTTGTCATCTCAGAGGGTGCAAAACATGTAGACAAGTACTGAACAATATCCTGAAAATAGTCATCAACCATCTAGATGGAAAACAACTGGGCATCAGGAAGACCTTCATCCAAACTAATGGGCCCTTCTCCTGACTCAAGCCTCGACAAGTGGTCAAGCCCTAGGTTAAGTCTTCCAGGCTTAACTATGATCTCAAAGTCATACTCCTGAAACAAAATCAGCCATCTGCATATCCTTCCACCTAACAAAGGCTTGTTAACCAAATACTTCAAAGCAAAATGGTCAGTGAACATCTTGAAATGAGATCCTAACAAATAATGTCAAAACTTCTACAAAGCATAAACCATAGCTAGACCTTCTCGTTCTGTCGTAGTATAATTTTTTTCTACTGCGGACAATTTTCTACTTGCAAAAGCAATAGGGTGATCAATATTACCTTCACCTAACTGAGCCAATACTACACCTAAAGTAATGGAAGATCCATCGACGTGAACATGAAACTCCTTACTCCAGTCATGAAATACTAAGATAGGGGCAGTTACCATCTTTTCTTTCAAAATATCCAATCTTTCCTGACATTCGGGTGTCCATTCAAACTTAATATCTTTCTTCAATTTCTTTTCCATAGGGGCTATAATCTGAGCATATCCTTTAATAAATTTCCTGTAATGTCCAATATGACCAAGCGTAGTGCGAAGTTGCTTAACAGACTTCGGAGGTGGAAAGTTCACAATGATGGCTATCTTCGTAGGATCCACCATCGACCCTTGCTTACATACAATGTGACCTAACAAAATTCCAAAAGGCACACAAGAGATCCACTTCTTCAAGTTCAATGAAATCTGATGTTGTCTACACTTGTCCAGCATAAGCCTTAAACTGGCTATATGATCTTTCAGTAAACCAAATATAGTCCAATCATCAAAGTAAACTTCCAAGAAATTATGTATAAATTCCTTAAATGCAGAGATGACTACTCTGGAAAACATAGTAGGTGCATTATTCAATCCAAAGGGCATAACTGTATACTGAAAAGATCCCATTTCTGTAGCGAAGTTTTTTTATGTCAATCCTCTTGAGCAATTCTGATATGATGGTAACTTGAAAATCCATCAGTGAAAGAATACACTTCTTGACCTCTGACATTGTCTAAAACTTCATCTGTAAAGGGAGTAGGAAAAGGATCATGTAAACAGGCATCATTTAGCTTCCTCTGATCAACACAGATTCTAATTTCTCCCTTGGTCTTATTTTCTTGTACCACCATAGGGCTTACCCATTCATATTCTTCGATAGGCTCAATGATTCCTGCATCGAGCATCTTATCTAGTTCCATATTGACTTTTTCTTTATACTTAGGATTCAACCTATAAGGGCACTGCTTCATAGGCTTCGCATCAGCTTTAAAAGGGATTTTTATCACCCCTATATCACCAAGGATACCTTTCATTTCTGAGAACTTCATCGGAAATAAGTTCTGATACTCATGGAGAATTTCAGTCACTTTGCTTACCATTTCTTCATCCCAATAATCTCCAATGGTAGCATACTTAGGCATTTCTTTTGATCCAATGTTTACTTTCCTATGGAGCAACCTAATAGCTGCGTCCAAAGCAGGACAAACCTCATTACTAGAAAATGTGAACACAAAACTATGAACAATACTATCCCAACTTACAGTACCATGGAAAATCTCAACCTCCGCATACTGGTTCTTTGCTATAGGTTCCAGAGTGTGTACAAACCTATGTACCCATTCTTCACAAGGTACATGCTTCCATGCTTCATAACACTGCTCCAAATGTTCCTGAGGGCTAGTCTTACCATTAAATCTGCTTTATACCTCTTGATGTGGATCCATGAATCTCAGGTGAAGAAACTTTTGACAAGCTCTCCAAATATGAATATACTTTTTATGACCATTCCACCATCTAGCAGCTGTGGCTCTCAATACTGAATCTAGAGTTTCCATTTTCTACGAATCTGGTACTTGCTCTGAGAATTGAACAATAAAATCTTCTGGGTCTATCAAGCCATCAAAAGTAGGTAAGAATCTTGTCTGTGATCCAACCCATCTGAGAGACTTGGCAATTCTTGCACATTGATTTCCATGTAGCTCATAAAGTCTATTCTGCCAGATCTCTAGACCTTCGTCAGAATCAGTCATGCAGGAACTGTCACACTGCCAATCCATTATGCCTTCAACAGTAGGGTTAACATAGTCTTCTTCTTTAGTTGTGATGTTGTAAATATGATCCAAAACATCCCGATCTTCATCTTTTACAGGCTCTGTGTACCTTTCTCCTTGAGAAGGGTCCAACGGTACTATGACTCTCAAGCATTTTCCTTCAAACGTCATCTGTCTATTCTTAAGGTTGATTACTGCATAGTTGTCTATTTCCCATTCAATTCCTAGAAAGGCTAGATAGGGGTTGCTATCATCAATTATTTCAATGACTTCAAAGTTTGCTAAGGTACTGAATCCATCAATATCCACTGGTAGACTAGAGAATATTCCCAAGGGCACAATCTTCTGCTGATTGGCTAATCTTAACTATATAGGGGACCATTCAAGCGTAGGTTTTCCCATTTGTTCCCATGTCTGCCTAGTTAGGACATTCACTTATGATCCTAGATCTAAAATGATATCATTCATGTCATAAGCTCCTATCTAAGCATGCAATCTCATTTCTCTTCCAGTCGTTCTAACTCTGTTAACAGTTTTTCTATCAGAGCTTCGTTGAGGTTCGTAGGATGCAATAACTTTATGTAACTCATTCAAAGCATTATGATTTCTTATGGAGCAACCTAATAGCTGCGTCCAAAGCAGGACAAACCTCATTAATAGAAAATGTGAGCACAAAACTATCAACAAGACTATCCCAACTTATAGTACCATGGAAAATCTCAACCTCCGCATACCATTTCTTTGCTATAGGTTCCAGAGTGTGTACAAACCTATGTACCCATTCTTCATGAGGTACATGCTTCCATGATTCATAACACTGCTCCAAATGTTCTTGAGGGTTAGTCTTACCATTAAATCTACTTTGTACCTACTAAGGTTGATCCATGAATCTCAGGCGAAGAAACTTTTGACAAGCTCTCCAACTATGAATATACTTTTTATGACCATTCCACCATCTGGCAGCTGTGGCTCTCAGTACTGAATCTAGAGTTCCATTTTCTGTGAATCTGGTACTTGCTCTGGGAATTTAACAATAAAATCTTCTGGGTCTGTCAAGCCATCAAAAGTAGCTAAGAATCTTGTCTGTGAGCCAACCCATCTGAGAGACTTGGCAATTCTTGCACGTCGATGTCCATGTAGCTCATAAAGTCTATTTTGCAAATTCTCTAGACCTTCGTCAGAATTAGTCATGCAGGAACTGTCACACTGCCAATCCATTATACCTTCAATAGTAGGGTTAACATAGTCTTATTCTTTAGCTGTGATGTTGGAAATATGATCCAAAACATCTTGATCTTCATCTCTTACAAGCTCTATGTACCTTTCTCCTTGAGAAGGGTCCAATGGTACTATGACTCTCAAGCCTTTTCCTTCAAACGTCATCTATCTATTCTTAAGGTTGATTACTGCATAGTTGTCTATTGCCCATTCAATTCATAGCATGGATGGATAGGGGTTGTTATCATCAATTATTTCAATGACTTCAAAGTCTTCTAAGGTACTGACTCCATCAATATCCACTGGTACACTAGGGAATCTTCCCAAGGGCACAATCTTCTATTGATTGGCTAATGTTAACTATATAGGGGACCATTCAAGTGTAGGTTTTCCCATTTTTTTCCATGTCTGCCTAGTAAGGACATTCACTTTGATCCTAGATCTAAAATGATATCAGTCATGTCATAAGATCCTATCTGAGCATGCAATCTCATTTCTCTTCTAGTCCTTCTAACTCTATTAACAGTTTTTCTATTAGAGATTCGCTGAGGTTCACAGGATGCAATAAATTTATGTAACTCATTCAAAGCATTCTGATTTCTTAATAGCTTCATATAACTCTATAAAAATGATGTTAGTGTACTTACTTGATCCAACAAAGCTTCTTGACACTGTAGCGGCTATTGATGTTGTTGCATAGTTGCTACTGATGTTCTTGGATCGGCGAAGTCTTTTTTAGCTTCCATAAATGTTCCTTTTTCTCTTCCAACATCGAAGGCTAGAATTTTCTCTGGGGTCTTGTGGACCCAAGCCTCGTTAGGTTGTTTCTCCTTATTCAGCACTTGTGTCGTAGCTCCACTCCTAGTAATGACGTTAATGGCTAGGACACGTCTTTTCTCTATAGCAATCATTTGAACATTCTGAGTAGGAGGGACATTTCTTTCTTGTATGTTAGCTATCAAATATGGACATTGCTCAATCACATGATCGATTTCTTTGCAATAGAGACATGTCATAGTTGGGTTCTGACAGTCTCTAGTTAGATGTCCTACTTGATTACAGTTATAGCAAATAACCTGGCCTCGACCTCTTCCAGGCATACCACCATAACCATGACCTTTGAAATCACCTCGACCTGATGTTCTACCACGGTAACCATATCCATCATTGCCTTGTGCATCGGGTTGTACCCTATAAGCATCATGGGTTTGTTCTCTCATGAGGTCAAAGCTGTGACATTCATCTTCATTGTGTCCAACTGACTTACCGAACTTGTAGTAGGGATTCTTAGGGACTTGAACATATCTCTGCAACAAAGAGCAATATTCAGGTCGATGCTGGCCAGTTGTTCTATAGATCTCACAATATAGGACATTAGGGTTAAACGGGTTTGGTGCACTAGTATTTAGGTAATTCCTTAATGCAGGACACTGTTCTTTGTCATGACCTTCTGTTTTACATCATGTACACCAAACCTCTTCGTGATTAGCTTTCCCTTTTTTCATGTCGCGAAGCTCCAAAGCCATTTCTGCTAACTGGGCTTGTATTTGGGCTATTCCAAAATTATCTCCAATAGGAGCTGTTTCAAGTTTCATAGCAATTTCCAAAGCCTCTTGCTGATCAGCAACCTTCTGTTGCATAAGTGGAGTCTTGATATGAGGTAATAGTGCTGCGATGAACCATTCTTTGTGCTATTCTAGTCCAATAGTAAAACTTACTTGATCCAGTAGAACCTTGAACCTCTGATCAAAGTTCCAAACTAATTCACCCGCTTCTGCTGAATTTCTTTCAATTCAGTTATACACTGTGACTCTGATTTAGCCTTCTTGAATTCTTTGATCATTTCTTTTTTAATATCAGCCAAGACATAGTTCTGAGTACTGTAAAACTTCATAAACCAGGTTAATTCCTAGTCTTTGAATGAGGTGACGAGCTATGCTCTTCTTGTATTTTGATCCATAATATTCTTACCAGTCCAAACAGCTTTGCATAAGAACCAAAACTGCTCTAGATTCTCTGATCCAGTTCCTTTAAAGACTGGGAGTTTGATATTATCATTCACATGGGCCATAGTGGATCTAGGGGGGGAGGAGGGGGAGGAGGAGGGGTATGACTGGTAAAAGGAGGAAGGGAAATTTCTGAGGTATACTGATCTGCGACAAAACTACTCGGGCTAGGGTTACTTTCAGGCTGCGACAGGTTCTTAGGGATAACAGATCTGCGCTGCGGAGTTATAGGAGGGTTTCTAACAAAAGGGGTTTCTTTAGATTCAGATTCTTCTGGAATTAATGGGGTATAATAGGTATTCTAGCCTAGGTTATAGGATTCACGGGTTCTCTTGTATCTTTTACTGTTGTGAAGCAAACCACTTTGCTCATCGCAGTCACTTTCACTTCCAAACATAGGTTAGTAGCAATAAATCTAGCAATCTGATTCAATAAGCAATATGCCTTTATTAGCCAAGAGAATTTTAATTTTTAGACTTAATGAATTTAGATACTTACCCCTAGGTCCTTTGAAAAACTGTCTTTCTGCTTCGCTGAAAGAAGTATGTGTGTTGATGGTGAACTCCATCACAAATGCTTCTAGGGTTCGTGTTGTCCAGAAGTCAACAACTCTTGATACCGCATTGTTCCCATGTTTCAACAGTGTAATTCTTTCTGGGGTCCAGTTAGGAAACTAATCTTCTTTGAAGTTTTTCTTTCTCTCTATCAACTTGGATAACCACTAGTGCAATTCTATGTGGATACTACCAAAGAAAATTTCATAAATATCAGTAAAAACATACCTTTGCAAGAATTCATCTGAGCTATGAAGAGGATCCTTATTTTCTTGTTCAACAAATTTCAGATAAGTGTCTTCAATCTAGTCACCAATTTCTT
The DNA here is from genome assembly GCA_001517045.1 of Pseudotsuga menziesii. Lineage (NCBI taxonomy): Eukaryota > Viridiplantae > Streptophyta > Pinopsida > Pinales > Pinaceae > Pseudotsuga > Pseudotsuga menziesii. Next base: position 246,986 of record LPNX010693189.1, read on the forward strand.
TTACTGAGGGTCTCCAAAACATATCCTTCTAGGTATGATGTAGATCCCTCTTGAAGCAGATACTAGTTCAGCTGGCAACAGAACCAATTTGTTGGTGCTTAGGGTAGACTCAGGTTCTTATACTTTTATCTCATACTAACAAATAGACCCACAGTGTTGGCCCTTTTGGCAACAACCTGCGAATAGGTTGCAGTCTCACCCAAAACAGCTATGGGGTGCCGCAGAATCAGGTTTCTGCAGGAAAAAGAGGGATATTACTGTACCTGTAGCCTTAATAAATAATAATCATGCAATACAGAGCTTTGAATTTTACTTAAATAGCTTCGCATTTTAGATAAATAAACAGTTTCTTGCTTAACCCTTATCTCAGAATTCACAACAAAGTTAATACTTAACAGCTTATCTTACTTTATCATTCATCTACTTATTAAATGCATAAAACATAACAGAAACAAAATAACAAGAACCACCACAACACAAGATATATGTGGCTCACCCTGAGTGTAGGGGCTACATCCATAGAACTACGTTTATATTCAACTCTTTACAACAACACAGTTCTGATTTGTGCACTCAGTTGCAGATCTTCTCAACCACCCAAAACTAAGCACTTAGTTGTAGACTCTTTCTTACAAATCCTCTATGCACTTAGCTACAGAGGTCGTCCACGCACTCAGCTGGGACTTAACCTTAAACCCTAAAATAGGCTTTAGCTTATTCGCATCAAATTATCATCATCACATAAATCATCAAAAACCTAACCTGACTCCTTTACATAAGTCCCTATTTATACAAGTGCACTATTATAATACCATGGGATTAAACCATGGGCTCCCAAAAACCAAAAACCCTGGGTTTAAACCATGATTTATTTACAAAATGAGGGGATTTGACCCAACCTCGAAACCCCTAATACTATTTTGGACCGCAACTCCACTTACAAGCTTCATACCAAAACTGTGGAGTTGCCAAAATTAAGGACCTTGAAGGTTGAGCCCCAACAGAAAGGTGGTGACCACAAGCTCCACTATGGTAGTCGTTGAGGATGGTCTCTGCCTCATCATGGGCAAGGAAATGACATAGGATGGTATCAATTCCTCAATGATACAGAACATCTCCAATCAACAAGTGGTGAATGGCTTGATGTCGGATGCGTCGCCTATCCTCACGATTTAAGTGTGCTGCGAACTTCTGTGTTTGTAAATATAGAAAGATGTCACCATACCATGGGTCTTCCATGGATATGAAGAATACAGAATCATTAGGGAGGTCATCCTTAGGTGGTGATGACATGGTTAATGGGGGTAGGTCGGTCATCAGCATGACAAGCATGAGTGCCTTTGTGCTTTTTAGGGAAACGAATTCTAAGTTGAATTCTTGGAGGACAACTACCCACTTAGCCACGCGACCTTGTAGGAGGTGATGGCTTAAGAGGTACTACATTGGGTTTGAATATTGCACTACCTGAGTATGGTTTGCAATGATGTAGTGGTGCAACTTCTAATCTAATAAGACGACGGCAAGGGCCAATTTCTTCTCGAGTGAATATCATAGTGGGGGGCTTGCAACTCCTGATGGATGTAATCAATCATATGCTCATGGCGAGCATCATCTTCTTGGACCAAGAATCCATCAATGGCATTTTCTGAGGTCGACACATAGAGAATGAATTCTCGAGTGAAGTATGGTGTTGAGAGTAATGGTGCAGAAGCCTAGGCTTTATTGAGTGCATCAAATGATTCTTGTGCTTGTTGATCCCAAACAAAGGGGATTTTTGTGCAAAGCAGGCAAATGAATCTATGAGATTTTGTTGCATACTCTGGTACAAAGTGGTGAAGGAATTTGGCCTTGCCTTGGAGGCTCTATAGTTGGTGTTGAGTTTTTGGTGAAGGAAGATCAAGGATAGCCTAAACTTTGAGGGGGTCTACCGTTATCCCTTGGTGGGATATGATGAACCCAAGTATATTTCCTGCTGGGACACAAAAAACACACTTTAGGGGATTTAGGCAAATTTTGTACTTGCGACAACGTAAAAATACTTCCCACAAGTCATCCATATGTTGTGCTCTCTTTGGTGATCCAACGGTAAGATTGTCTAGGTATACCAATATGATATGGATTAGATCATGGAAACAATATGCCATGGTGCGCTGGAAGGTGTCTCCAACATTTTTTAGGCCAAAGGGCATGACTTGATAAGTGAATGTTCCCCATGGGGTTGTGAATGCATTCTTGTAATGATCTTGTTTTAGGATTTGAATTTGGTTATATCCAGAAAATCCGTCCATGAAGGAAAATCCCTCATGTCCGGCACATGCATCGATAATATGATTGATGAGGGTGTTGGGAACTTGTCTTTGGGACATGCCCCATTTAGGTCATGAAATTCTATGCAAACATGGACGGTACCCTATTTCTTATTCACGGAAACATGATTAGAAACCTAAGTGGTGTACGCAATGGGGTAGATGAAGCTAGCTGTGCACAACTTCTCTATTTTGGCTTTGACCACATCCGCTTTGGAAGGATGGATGGGTCATTGCTTTTGGTGCATGGGGGTCACATCGAGCCATGTGTCGATGTGGTGTTCCATGATTCATGGATCTAACCTAGGAATTTTAGTGTAAGACCAGGAAAAGATGTCACGGAATTCTTGGAAGAGAGCTTTGTAGGCAGCAACTTCCTCCAAGGAGCAGGATGCCCCCAACATGATTTCTTCAACAACCTTGGGGTTTGTTGAGATGTTGATTTTGATGGTTGGTGATATGTTAGCCATGCTCCCTTGTTTGAAGGCATCTAGTGCTGGAATGGGGTTTCTGAACCAGTTAAATTTCCCATGAATGAAATTTTTGGTTTCCGCGGAAAACTGGTCCGACTACGACACAAGTTCTTTAGGGAGGAAGAACAAGCGATGGTGCATGTCATCCTGTTACCACCTAAGTTGTACTTAGTGGTTTTTATCAAGTGAGCCCAGTGAACCAGACAGGGTTAACTTGTTCGGACTTCAGAGGACCTATGGAAGTA
>LPNX010693189.1:257597-273063 GCA_001517045.1 Pseudotsuga menziesii
GGTTTATAGTTAAAATCTTCAAACTCCTAAATAACTGGTTCAGTACAACATCATTACACTAAGAAATCATCCTTAGTAACTTAATAGGGTCTACCCCCCTTGGCTTCGTTAGGAGTTGAGCCTAAACGGAGGAGTCAAGAACAAGGTGACAGCCTTGACTCGAGACTTGCCCCCAAGGACACACCGAGTGGCTTGAAGATTTCTGCCACGTGATCCAGGTGTGTGAAAAGGCGGCAACACATCCCATGGGTATTCTAGGGTGTTTAAGGCTTCAAGTATCTCCTCGTCATTGTAGAAGCAACAAAGAGATAGATCTGATGGACCGTCAATGATGGTGGAGACAAAAGGGTCGATAGAACTGGACATCATGTAAATGAACATGGTGTTCGAAGAAGGAGGTGGGGCATGAACTTCTTTAATTAGGGTGATCTCATATTCAAAGGAATGCTGTCGAAGCTTGGCTAAAGCCAATCAAAACTTGGAAAAGTCTTGGCAGCGATGAGAATAGAGTCCATACAAACCATAGAGGGCACAAGCATGGTTTGTTCTCAATGACTTGTTTCTCACTATTGGCCCGCTTGGAAGTTCAACCATAGGAAGTTTTTCTGTTGTATCCATGGCATCCAAATGCATGCAGATTATGGGAATATTAGGGCGGTTTTGAGTTGGATGGCCCTGTTCTTCATAGAAATTACAAGGTGGTATTTGTTGAGGTTTAGCAGTAGCTTTTGCATTTTTCCCTTGGCCCTTTCTGGGTGGGGTGGTGTAGGTGTGGGTGCAGTGGTTGGTTTTTACAGGCTGGATGAAGGATGAGATTAGACCACAATGGGTTGCATGAGGGTTAAGACTACCTAGGGCATTGGTGGTTGACCCAGTGGATCGAGATACCACACGATAATTCCCAATGTAAATTTGGGTAAGTTTAAGGTGGCCATTATTGGCTTTCTCATGACACCAGGAAGGGGAAAGAGGAAGGGATTTGTGTGGACTAGAGAGTAGCCCAAATAAATCCCTGATGGTTGTATGTGGGGATGCAGTTTTGGTTGTGGCTGTGCATAATTCTATGGCTGTGGATGATGTTGTGGCTGTTGTGGATGTTGTGGCTGCGAACGGTGTTGCGGTTGTGATTGGGGATATGGATATGGTTGTTGTTTGGGTGTAGTACTGCTAGATGAGAGCATGCACAAATCCATAGTCTCATTTGGTGTTAGCAGTGGTTACACTAAGGGGAAAGAATCCATCATGGTGGTATCGAAAAACAACCCAAGTCCAACATTCAACAATGGGGAGGTTGGTATGTTTTCAACCATGGTATTGACCGCAGGGATAATATGTGTGGGTGTGGTCAGCCCTTTCAGATCAATGGTGTTGATCGTAGGGATAACATTGGTAGGTGTCGTTGTATTTGTAACTTCAGAATGTACTCATATATGTATCTTATGTATTGTAACCCGATGTTTATTCTGGGATGTATCTATAATGTAATTGAGTCATGTTTTCATGCCCCGATGTTCTAATCAGGAGGATCAATAATGTAAACAAGTCATGTCAAGTCATTGTGGGTAACCCTCCGATTTTCTAAGGGTTAAAGTCCTCACAGTTCTAGGGAACTAGGGTTATTAGACTCTCCTAGTAGAAGTCATCCCTGGTAGGGTTTTAGTCATGTTGAGATTAGTATAAATAGAGAACTGGAGTCTCTATTTATCACACAACACATACACACTCAAGTGTAGCGCATAGTTGAGGAAGGAGAAGACACTGGGGCTAGACAAGAAGAAGATTACTGCTATCGCGACATCACTTACTGTTTTGGGATTTTACTATTTTGGTGCAGATTCTATCTTTGAGGAAGTTGAAGGGTTTTGTCCATTTATGGTTTCCTTGAGAAAAAACACTATGTTCATTGTCTCTTGCGTTTGATTGTTGTACTTGTAATTCTCTAAGTTAAAGATCCTAATAATTCTAGCTTAATGTTCAAAAACTAACATGGTATCAGAGCTAACCTGAGAAGAAGACACTGTGGAGCTGCGGGAACTAGGGATTCCTAGTTTGTGGATCTTCCTCAACATATTTTCAGAAAAAAGTAAGGTGGAATAAGTCTCCTCCTTAGGGCGCATCTTTCCATCGAAGAAGAATCCAATTCTGAGGTTTTTTAGTTTTGGACCCGACACTACTGCTGAAAATTAGGGATTTTCACAGAAGAGGAATTTTTCATTGATCCCAGACCTGGATTGATCTCCTACCCAAAATCTAATTTAGGGACAAATTTCAAGATATTTGGGTGGATAGATCTCCAGAAAAGGAAAACCCTAATTTGCTCTTGAACCAGCTCTACAGGATTTTAGTTGAAGTTTTAGATTCGACATCTTGACCTAGTACGATATAAAATATTTTGTATTGTCATTTGAGGTTCTCGGATAATATGTCTTATCATAACAAGCTTTATGAAAATTTTGAGGGAGTTGATAACTTCCAAGCCTTGAAGTATAGGATCTCCTTGGTCCTGGAAGAGAATGAGCTAGACTCCTACATCCATGAGGAGGTTCCAGTTCCAGATGGAGATGAGGAAAAGGCCTTACATAAGAAGAAGATGGTTATGGAAAAGAGGATCATTGCTGATTCTATCAAAGATCACCTTATACCTTAGGTGTCCTCTCTCAAGACACCTAAAGCTATGCTTGATGCCCTAACCAAGTTGTTTGAAGGAAAGAACATAAACCCAAAGATGACTCTGAGGAATCAACTGAAGAATGTGAAGATTCAAAATGCAGAGACTATCCATTCCTTCTTCACAATAGTTTCTTAGATCAAGGAATAATTAGAAGCTGTAGATGAAGAAGTGTAGAATGTAGACATTGTGATGACATCAGTGAATGGCCTTCCTAGGTCATGGGATTCTTTCATCCAAGGAATCTGCACTAGAAAGAAGTTAGTCAAAATCAGTAGACTATGGGAAGAATGTTCTCAAGAAGAAGCATAGATAGAAACTCGAGAAGAGAAGATGGGAAGTGAATATCAAGCTCTCATAGTTCAATCTAAGAAAGGCAGAAGGAAACCTCATCACTTCAAAGGTAAGAATCCTCATCATAGAGATAACAATAGAAAGGACCCATCTAGATTGAGATGTTATACATGTGATGAAATAGGACACTTTACAAAATACTATCCTAAGAACAAGGTCCACTCTCATAAGAATAAGGGGAACAAAAGAAGACATCATGCTCATGCTGTAGAGGATGATGAACCATCCAAGAAAAGAACCAGATATTAAAGTGAAGATTCTTCAAGCAAGGATGAATATGTTTTGATTTTCTCTCTCACAGGTAACATTACTCATGGTGGTGATGATTGGATTATACATAGTGGGGCTTCCAAACATATGACTAGATTCATGGAATCCTTTGTAAGACTGTCAGAACATGAATCATATCACAAGGTGAAACTAGGAGATGACTATCAATATCCAATAAAATATAGTAGGGAATCTTCCTATAAACTAGACTCTGGAAAGTCTCTAACAATGAAAGAAGTATTGTTTGTGCTAGGACTCAAGAAGAACCTTCTCTCCATATCAACATTGGATGCGAAAGGAATGAGGGTTGCATTCATAGATGGTCAGGTCATCATGTGGCCAAGAGGTAAGACTATCGATGATGCAGTGGTGATTGGAGAATAAGAAGGAGGTTTGTACAAATTGAAGGGCCATCTAGAACAAGACTTGATCCATGACACAGTAGAGCCAAATGAGCTTTGGCATAGAAGGCTTGCACATGTGCATTACAGAGCACTAGCTATTGCAAGCAAAGTTGTTGAAGGTCTTCCAAAATTCCAAGCAAAACATGATGGGATCTGAAAAGGATGTGTGAAAGGAAAGATTACAAATACGACATTTCCTAGCAGCGAAAGCAAAGCCAAAAGAATCCTAGAAATCATCCACTCTGATGTATGCGGTCCTATGTCATCAAACTCAATAAGTGGGTATGCATAATATGTTTCTTTTATTGATGATTTTTCTAGGAATACATGGGTTTACTTCATGAAGAACAAAGACGAAGTATTTAGTAAATTCAAGGAATTCAAACCCTTGATCGAGAACCATACTGAAAAGAAGATCAATACTTTTCGATCGGATAATGGTGGAGACTTCACTTCGAATGAATTCAAAAATATATGCAAAGAATCAGGGATTAAGAGGTATTTGTCCACTCCTTATAATCCACAACAGAATGGGATTAGAGAATGGAAGAATAGAACTATAATGGAAGTTGCAATAGCTATGCTTCATGATCAAGACCTTCCTATGCATATTTGGGTAGAAGCTGCTAGAACAGTGGTGTATGTATAGAACCGTACTCCACATAGAGTACTCAAGAACAAGACTCCTGAAGAAGTCTTCTTTGGTAAGAAACCAAAAGTCAGCCATCTCAGAATATTTGGCTGTCCTATGTACATGCACATTCGAAAAGAGAAGAGAACAAAATTAGATCCTTCAGGAAAGAAGGGTATATTTGTGGGATACTCTGAAAGCTCAAAGGCTTACAAAATATATTTTCTAGGGTTCAAGAAGATTGAAATCAGTAGGTATGTGACATTTGATGAAGACACAACTTACAACAAATATAGAAAGAGACCTGCTGAAGAACCTGAAGAAGTAGAAGCAGAAGCACCCAGAATTCATGATATAATCATGAACGAAGAAGCTTAAGAAGAAGAGAGATAATTTGAAGAACCGTAAAGACCTATAGATCCACCTCTGGAGAAGAATCCTCATAAGAGGAAACATGCTTGGGTACGAGAAATTATCCAAGGTGTGGAAAGATATGGGGCTCCAGAAGAGAATCACAGAGAAAGAAAGAGAACCAAATCCTGCTCTAGGTATGTAGCTTTACTATGTGATTTCATCAATAAAGAACCTTCCAATTATGAACAAGCAGCAGAACAAAAAGAATGAAAGGATACTATGATCAAAGAATACTGATTGATCATGAAGAATTATTTTGGGATGTTGTCCCAAAGCTAGAAGGGAAGTCAATTGTAACTTCCAAATGGATCTACAAGATCAAGCATGTTGCAGATGGTAGCATTGAAAAATATAAAGCAAGATTTGTGGCATGAGGTTTCTCTCAGAAAGAAGAAATAGATTCTAAAGAAACCTTTGCACCTATAGCCAGATACACTTCCATCAGATCGATACTTGCTCTGGTTGTAGTGATGAAATGGAAGATACACCAAATGGATGTCAAGACTGCTTTCTTGAATGGTGTAGTAGAAGAGGAAGTGTATGTAGAAAAACCACTTGGTTTTGAGACATGTGACAGAGAGTCTCATGTATGTATATTGAAGAAAGCCCTATATAGTTTGAAACAGGAAACCAAGACATGGTACGGAAACATTGACAGCTTTCTATCTAGTTTGGGCTTTACCAAGAGTAAAGCAGATTCCAACCTTTACTACAAGGTTGAAGATGGCAACCCAGCGATGCTTCTACTATATGTAGATGATCTATTTGTAATAGGTACAGATGGGTTGATTGCCGATACAAAGAGAAAGCTTGCTGCTGAGTTCGAAATGAAGGACTTGGGGATGATGCATTACTCTCTAGGTATGGAGGTGTGGCAGAGTACAGATGGAATATTCCTTGGATGAGGGAAGTATGCATTAGAGATCTTGAAGAGGTTTGGGATGATGGAATGCAAGGCTATGGCCACACCTATGGCATCAAACCTGAAGATATTGAGAGATGATTCATTAGAGTTAGTTGATGCTACGATGTATCGTCAGATGATTGGGTCATTGATATACCTAACGAACACGAGACCAGACATTTTTTTTGCTGTGAACACCTTGAGACAGTTCTTGACGGAGCCGAGAAATGTTCACTTGATTGCTGCAAAGCATATTCTGAGGTATCTGAGGGATACAGTTGATTATGGGCTCAAGTACGATGCGAATGAGAAGATTAACCTGGAGGGTTATGTTGATTAAGATTGGGTAGGCAGTACCATCGATAGGAAAAGCACTTCAGGATGCGAATCAAAAGATTAACCTAGAGGGTTATGTTGATTCAGATTGGGCAGGCAGTGCCATCGACAAGAAGAGTACTTCAGGATGTTGCTTCAGTATGGGATCAGGTGTGATCTCTTGGTTTAGCAGGAAGAAATCCTATGTGGCACTGAGTACAGCTGAAGCAGAGTATGTCATAGCTTGTTCAACTAGTTGTGAGGCAATATGGCTTGGGAAGCTACTGCCTGATTTATTTGATCTCAAGTTGGATGCTACTTGTATACATTGTGACAACCATAGTTGTGTAAAGTTGTCAGACAATCCACTATTCCATGACAAGTCAAAGCATATTGAGATCAAGTACCACTATATCAGGGATATGGTGCAGAGGGGAGCAGTGAAGCTCTAGTATGTTGCAACGGAGGAATAGATAGCTGATGGATTGACAAAGACATTGGCTAGGGTGAAGTTCGAGTACTTCAAGGAAAATCTTGGTGTTATCCAGATTGAGATTTCTTCCAAGGGAAAGTGATGAATCCCATAGCCTTTCTGTCATGGTGAGAGGATTGGTTCCTTCCATGGTCAGATGTAAGGGCTGAGTGATTTTGTCATGGCGAGAGGATTGGTTCCTTCCATGTCAGATATGAGTGCTGATATCCATATCCATTCTGATGAGTAGGTCAGATATAAGGGCTGAGCCATTATTTCATGGTGAGAGGCTTGGTTCCTTCCATGTCAGATATGAGTGCTGGCCATTCTATCGAATAGGAAAGATGTAAGGGAAATTTCCATTTTTTGAATGGAGCTACCTGGTGAGGTACTAGGAAAACTCAGTCTAGGACTGAGAAGACATTTTGATGTGATAGAGGGATGTGTTCCCACTTGATTAGATGTAAGGGCTAAACCATTCTATGATGGCTAAAGGATTAAGTTCCTTCCATGTCAGATGTGAGTGTTGGCCACAGATGTGAGTGTGAGTAATGGATAGAGGTAGTTGAGTCGCACTGACAGTCCTTAATTTTTAAAAATTAGAATCTGAGAGATAGATTGGACTTTTTGGGTCAAATGTGGTGAGGGGGTTTCCAAATTTTCCCAAAAACAGGCAAGGGGGTCACTCAGAACCTGCAGATAGAAGTGAGCTGGCTTATGGGAGGGGGTTACACCTTTTAGGGAAAAATGGGTGACCTGGTCACACTTGTCGATCCTGAATGAGCGACTTGGTCGCACCTTTCAGCCTTATCAGAGCGACTTGCTCCGGAAAGTGAATTTGTTTTTATCCTAAGCCATATCCAGCTGACATTAACATGTACTATGGCCAAATGGGCTTGGATTGGCCTTGAGGAGGCTCGATAGTAACTAGAAATGCAGAAAAATAGAGATATAATCTAGATTTGACAGAAATTTAAACTAGGGAAAGAAAATAGAATTAAAAACTAAAACTTGTAAAAACAATCTAGGGATCCTCTAGGATCGACCTAGTATGGTCGCCAGATCTGTAGTAGGGATTTCTCCCTTGTTACAGAGCATGAATGACTACCTTCCATATATAGGATGGAAGGACAGGGTTCCTGGTAGTGGTGTAAGAAAAATATATAGAAAATAAAACGAAACCCCTCTGCACACAAGTTCATGGGTCAAGCTCCAAGACCCTGCATACAATTGTTAGAAAAACCCAAAGACTTACAAGCAAACAATGAAAAAATGCAAGAACATGTTAAGAAATAGATTTGCAAGTAAATATATTTAGAAAATTACAATCTACCAAAGAAAATACAAAACAAAAAAGCAATTAGACCTTCTAGTTGAAATGGGCCACCATGCCCTAGCTTGGGGGAGCACCTCTCTTAGGAATGGGGAGCCATGGCTCAATGGGAGGATGGATGAGAGGGAGGGTGAATGGATTGAGAGGAAAATGGTACCAAGGCACTCACTCAAGCATCATAATAATATTGAAAGAATGAATTTTTTGAGAGTGATCCCACCCCTCTATTTATAGCTTTTTTAGGGTTCTAAGCCCCTAGTAAGGGCTTTAGCCCCTTTTTTTAGCTTTTAGCCCCTTTTGCTCAATATTTAGCTCCATTGGGGATTTTAGGCTCCTTTGAGGAGTTGTAGCCCCTTTTTGGAGGCTTTATCCCCTATGAGAGCTATTTTGTCTCTTTTTAGGGGATTTTAAGGCCTTTTGTATATTTTTTAGCCTTTTTGAGGGTGTGGGGTCAAATGGGGTTTAATGAGGGTCCTGTATGGGTGTCCTTGCATGGTGTAGGCAATGTAGAGCTGAGTGAGGGATTTTTTGGGTTAACACTCATATCTCTGAGTTTACCTCCAACAACTGGCTAAGCTTCCAGTCCCTATGGAGCCTCTTTCGATGCCTCATGAGTTGCAAAGATATCCCAGTTTTGTATATTGAGTCTATACTACCTACATTTAGTCACCATTCACCTTTATGCTATTGTTTGAAGGAATTTGAAGCTTGATTCAAACATTTCTCAGTTGTCTTGACTTTGCATGTCGGCCATTCTCGGTACTATTACTGGTTCGTGCACATCTTGTTCAAGTCTTTCCACATTATACAACGTTGTTGAGTACCTCATGTTGGTTTATGGGGGATGCATTAATGCCCTCCTTCCAGCAAATTCCATCCCATCAAATTCAGATCATTTATTCTGGGATAGGAGTCTAGAGTCATTTGAGTGCCTTGAGATTTACAGTTATCAGTCGTAAGTTCTATCGCCATCGACAGTTTTTGGAATACATCAATGTCCCCTGATCGACGGATTCTTCCAAGTGTTCAATATCAACAAATTTATTTTCACTTGTTAGATTGCACTCTAGTACCTTGATTCCCATTTTCATTATTGGTGGGTGATCTCGTGTCTGTTAATCGTATAGATCAATGACTGGTAATCAGACGATGGACTACTATGTTCGACCTCAACACCTCTATTCACATAGTAGGACATGTACTCATAGTGGTTTGTGTAGAAGAATTTCCATATTGGTGGCATTTCCTATATGCTACCTCCTTGATCGTGCCAGTGTTCATGAGATTTCAGCTCTCGTGACTTGATTCCAGTGTATGTCAGATATCTTTAGCCATTATGGAGATCTTGATCCATGGTATATCTTTAGCGTTCATGGATATGTTGTTCCTTTCTATATATTCATCATGAATATTTTGATCTATTGTATATTGTACATGGTCATGACCACACATGTCACAGTTCCTATCATGCCTATTCATGGCCATTGTACTCTTATGTATCCGGGACTGCTATATGTATTCACAGTCATGTGTAGAGTTTGATTATTGTATTATACTATTGGATGGCTAGTTCTTCCACCTGGTTCTTCATCACTCCTCTTCTGGGATGGATTTATAATGTATTTCATGGCATCATGTTACCCCTTTGACCTAACACATTAGGGGGCATCTGTTATAGCTAATTTTACCACACATGGTTGATCACACTTTTATGGCCTTCCCTGTCCCTTTGCAGACTCTTTGGACTACATAGACTATTTTTGTACCTTTTATGTTTCCAAGATCATTCCTAAAATAACTCATTATTTGTTTTACATGAATTTTAATCCCTTTCTCACGTATATATGCGGATATTACCACTAAACCCATGTGATGTGTGGAAAAGGCCAAATGTTTTTGGAGTTTTCCTTGATGTGAATATGAGTCACTTGTCTCTTGGCCTTCCATATGCGTTGATATCACTTGGATTTGACATTCCATTACCCCATTGAAGCACTATATAAGGAACCCTTTGGATACATTGAAGAGGAGGAATTGAAGAGCAAGAAAACTATAGTCCATTGTTGCCATAGCTTGCTTATACTTGAGTCTGCATCCATTTGTCCCATGGAGCACTTTGTGTTCTTCCCAATCTTTCCTTTGCTTTTGAGATTTATATCAAGAGATGGATGATTGAGGTGGTGCAGGCCCAGGTGGAGGACGATTTCTCCGGTTCCCATATGTGCCGACAGAGGTTGTCACTTGTGTAATCTCTGATTTATTTAATGGAAATATATTTTCCTATCCAATGATGTGCATTTAAATGAATATTGAATCCATGGATGTGTTTAATTTCTTATGTATCATTGATTATATATGCTAGAGTAGGCCTAACACTATATCATATAGCATGCTTGCCTTGTTTACTGTTTTTGAGAAGTGAATTGCTAATGCAAGAGGGATTGGAAAAAGCTCAACGAAGATCTACTACAACCATCCAGAATAAGGTATGTTTTGAGATCCTTTAGTGTTAGATTTCATATTTCTCTTGCATATGGGGAAGGGATTGATTTCTGTGCTTTATCTGTCTATTGTGTTACACCCCAAGCCATAGGAAGTTTTCTCCGTAACACTACGAGCCTGCGAAGTATAAATATGAGTCGTGCACTGCCTATAGAGTATAAGAGGTTGGTCGCCATCATAGAGTAACAGAATCCATCCCATTATATTTTTTGAGCACCATGGCTACGTGCCAAGGGACTATAATCCTTTTTCAACTGCAAAAACATGGTTCTAGCAGTTATCAATTAAGATATCTTGGGTGAGACCGTGCCTACTTCACAGCTGTTGCTGATTGAGCTTACTTTATCAGGATGATGTATTGGGGTGTCATGTTGGTATTGTGTTGAGTGATTGAACTGCTTTTCGAGACAAGAAGTACATAGAGGACAACAGATGGTTCTATTTCTAGGACTATTAACCATTTGAGTTGAGGAAAATATTGTGTCATCTGACAAAGAACAAGATAGAGGAATGGTTGGAGTCAAAGACGCCAGCAATCATGCAAGAAGAGATCACAGGATTGTTAGAATAATCAACCCATATTTTACCACCTTAGACATTAATTTAATTATTTTTGTCTTCTTTGCCTAGTTCATGTGTCCCACCTTATGCAAGTTGTCATTTACCTATCCATAGTGGTCAAATTTGCCTTATTTGACTCATGTCGCACTTGGGAAAACTCAAGGAATCAATTCTACTTTATTGCTGGCCTCCTAGGTGCCCTTCTGCTTTTTTTTCTTTATTGCCTGCTTTTTCAGTGCTTTAAGGCAATTGGGAAAGTTTGACTAGGTGAGGTGAACTAGTTTTTTGTCCTCTACATCCTCCACTCTTTTATCCTTGGAAAAGCATGTATGAGTTGTCATTCCATCACTCTTTATCTTGCCTAAGCTCTTTTTCCAATTCGTGAGCTCCATGACTGATTTGGAAACAACTTTTTGCACCTATGGGGGATTTGCTTAATTTTGGTAAGCCTGATTTTGACTAGATTCGAATTGCTCATCATGAATTTGAATCCCTTATGTAATTATTTAATGCAGAAACCTATTATGTTACAGGGTTGGCTATTTTACACTGAGTTAATACAGTTTAGTGTTCAGCTCCATATTCAGTCTCTTTTGTGAGTGATTTTGCATGATCAATTGATAATTGTTGTGAGTAAAATTAATCTATCACTGGGATTAATTTCCACATGGTATCAGAGCTTTTGTAGATCAATTTCTCTCCTCCAAAATTGTTTTGCAGGTTCGACATCAGTGACTGGGAGCCTTCTACTGACAACCGGGACAAGATTTCTAAGCTATGGATCAATCTCAGAAGATCATCTTGAGTCCCTTCAATTTATTTGAATGGAAAGCAGAGATGGAGATACTGTTGAGAGAGAAAGGCCTCTACAGGGTGACTATGGCAATAGAAGTAGAGCCCAATGCAGCTGTAGAGAAGATAAAATGGCACAACATGAGGGATGAGGCCTGTGGTATCCTGTGTTTGAGTATTTCCAGAGACCTCCTTTTCCATCTTGATGGATTGACATCACCGAATGAAGTATGGGAGAAGCTTGTTGATATTTTTGGAAAGATAGATGAGATGAGGGGACATCAAATTGAAAATGAGCTGATTTCCCTGAGTCCCAATAGCTTTGAATCACTACAACTCTATTTCTCCAAGTTCAAAGCACTTGTTTTGCAGCTGAAATAGTGTGGGATAGAAAAGAAGGATGATCAGCTGGTCTTGTCCATTCTCTCGAGGCTTGGACCTGATTATTCAGTGTTTTTTTCGACCTTCTATGCCACAAAACTGACAGCTCAAACCTGGAAGATGGCTAGCCTTGCATATTTCATGGAATCTCTCACACAAGAATAGGACAAGCTGGTGATGATGGGCACCATAAAACCATCCAAATACCAAGCTATGGTTGCTGGAGATTCAAGGGTGGATTCAAAAAGCAAAAAGAAAGCTAAAAATCCACCTGAGCAAAAGAGAGACAAGAACAAGTCTTCAGAGGAGCCACAAGGTTCCAAGAATAATACCCAGAAGAAGAAAAACAAAGGAGAAATGAGCAAGTGCGCATACTGCAATAAGGGAATTCACATTGAAAGCTCTTGTATGAAAAAGAAAATAGACATGCTAACCCAACTCCTGGAGAAGAATGGCATCTCCCTTCCAGACAGCTCAAAGAAGAGAGAAGGAGGATCAAGTTCAGATTACAGAGAGAGAGTTCATGCAATGGTTGCTGGCACATCAAGCTCACCTAGTTTCATCATCGATTCTAGAGCTTCAAGACACATGGTTTCGACCAAGGAGTCATTCTCCTCACTTGACATGTCGAAAGGACCACCTATAGTACTGGGAGATGACTCTCTCACTAAAATTTTGGGCAAAGGGAGGATTGATCTTGATCATGGTCAGTTCAACAATGTGTGGTATGTGTGTGGTCTTACCTCCAACCTCTTGTCAGTGTACCAGATGACTCACACTAGGTCTCCTAAGAAGGTCATATTCTCCCTTGATGAAGTTGAGATCATAGAGATCTCAAGTGGTAAATTCATTGCAAAAGGAGTTGCAAATCATGCTCAAAAGGTATACATGTTCTCACACTTCCTACCCTACTCAAACCCCTCTGCTCTTCCGATTCATGCTAATGAGGCAAGCAAGCTTTGGCATGAAATATTTGGCCACATAAATTAGAATTATCTTTCTAATATTAGTGAAAAAGAGATGGTCATAGGGTTGCCCAAGATAAAATTTTCCAAAGGAGTCTGCCAAGGTTGTATCCTAATAAAACACCCAGAGCATAAATTTGAGAGAGCTAGTCATGAGAGAACCTCTGCACCCCTCGAGTTGATCCACAGTGATGTTGCTGGCCCATTCCCTCATATGTCCATGAGTCAGGCCAAATATTCATTGAGCTTCATAGATGACTTTTCTAGGCATTGCTGGGTTTACTTCCTAAAACACAAGTCTGAAGTTTTTGGCCTCTTCAAAGTCTTTAAGGATTTGGTTGAAAACCAATCTGGGAGGAAACTCAAGGTCCTCAGATTTGACAATGGTGGTGAGTATGTCAAGTCTGAGTTTATTAATTATTGTGTAGATGTAGGTATTCAGATGTAGCATTCTATCCCTTACACACCACAACAGAATTGTGTTGCTGAGAGGAAGAACAGATCACTGAAGGAGATGGCAACATGCATGATGGAGGCCAAATATTTTCCACCAAAGTACTGGGCTGAAGCTATAAAATATGAAGCCTATATCCAGAATAGGGTGCCTCATAAACAGCTTGAAGGTATGACTCCTTTCAAAGCATGGAGTGGGCACAAGCCAGATGTGACCCATTTCAGGATTTTTTGCTCAAAGGCTTGGGCTAGAATTCCAACAGAGAAGAGGAAGGCTTTCCAGCCCCAAATCCAAGAGTTCCTATTTGTTGGGTACTCTAAAGATTCAAAAGGGTACAAGCTGATTAATTTGAGCACAAACAAAACCTTCATTGAAAGGTGTGTTCAGTTTCAAGAAGAACCCCTTGCAGTGGTGGAAGTTGGAGAAGCCTCTTCACCACCTAAACCTCTGAAAGTAAGCGAAGAGTTTGTTGAACATGATGATTCTGATATTTATGATAGTGATGAGTTTATTGTAGAACCTAACAGCCCTACAAGGCCAAAATGGGCATCCAAGACACTACATGCAGCAGGAGAGCTAGTTGGGGATCCCTGTTAGAATAATCCGTCAGGATTATTGTAAATAAATAATAGGAATATGAATAGCTAGGAAGGAGAAAAGGCTGGTAATCAACCACCTCATGAAATGTATAAATACAGGCATTTGCATTTGAATAAACGATCAATCGGGAGTTATACCTAACAAATGGTATCAGAGCAGGGCTGTCTGCCATAACTCCTGGCTGCCTTTCTGCCTGCCAGTCTGCTCTTTCAGAGCTGCCTGCCAGTCTCTCCTGCCTGCATGCATTGTATGCATTACAATCGATTGAGTTTTGTGTGCTGCGTTGAGAAGTGGGCTTGGTCTCACTCTGCTGTGAATATAGTGTTCTCATTTTTGCTGCCTGATGAGTTTATTCCTCTACAGTTTTAAGGTTTCGGCTTAGTTTATTCTACCCTTCCCGCGGCCTCTCATTGCCTCCACATGAAACCCTAATCCCAACCAGAAGTCTGGTGATTATTGTAAAATTCTGCGTGAAAGTTAAAATATGATAAGTATTATTCTGCGTGAGCTGTATGTTGTGCATGTTTTTTTAGTTTGATGGCAGTCTGTGCTGATTATATCTACTCCACCTCGACCTGCACCGAAAACATCGACCTACACCAGTATATTATCAGCAAAGCAAGTCACTGCATGCGTTGAAAACTGCGTGAAGAGACCAGTCTATGAATAGAGAAGAAATCCTGAATCGATTTCAGGTTTCTTTTGGTGAATAAATATTCTGTTTTAGTTCTATTGACTGATATATATTTGCTATGCTGCGATTGAAATGAGAGCTGTGCCACTCTGATACAGCGTGGAGCTGTGTGTTGAAGCGGCAACCTCTGCGTTGATATATTGCATTGAGACTGCAATACTGCTTGATATATTGTGCTGAAGACCAGCTCGTCGTGGTATATTACCCTTTTTTTTGGAGACTGCGTGGTATATTACTGGTATATTACGCATGGTGGTGGTGCGTGGAGTTGATGCTGCGTGGAGAATGCTGGTATTGATCAGCTGGTGGAGCTGTAAATACTATATTATGCTGGTGGAGCTGTAAAGATCAGCATGCAGTGTATAGTATGCTGGTGGAGCTGAAAAACATCATTGACGACCATAGTGGGAGGCTGTCTGCGTGAAGGCCCAGTGAAGACTGTATGCTGGAGAATATTCGTGGAGACCAGTTATCTGCCCTTGCGTTGAAGACTGGAGACTTCTGCCTTTGCGACTTGAAGTCTGAAAGCTGCGTTTTGATTTGCATGAAGTTGTGCTGAAGGCTGAACGCGTGGAGACCTGCGTGGAGACTGCCTAGTGGGGTGAGAGAAGCTGCCTGAGCCTGAAGCTGCATGGAGAATTGTACACGTTGCCTGAAGGTGACTGAGTATTGTGCTTGAAGAGATTACTGCCTGCAGATTGCTGCTTGCCTGAAAGCTCGGTGAACCCTAATTTTTATCAGAGCTGGTATCT
>LPNX010693189.1:277238-348812 GCA_001517045.1 Pseudotsuga menziesii
CTAGGAAGGAGAAAAGGCTGGTAATCAACCGCCTCATGAAATGTATAAATATAGGCATTCGCATTTGAATAAACGATCAATCGGGAGTTATACCTAACAACAATCCCAATGACCCAAGGAGGACTAGATCTCAAGTTGAGAGTGGTCTGTGCATGAAGGATCCTATGTTTGATGAGAAATGATTTTTGATGGTGGAATCATATCCTAAAACATATGAAGAAGTAGTAGGAGATCCAAGATGGCAAACATCCATGAAGGAAGAGTTCAGCTCACTCCAGAAGAGCAACACATGGGAGCTAGTGGATCTTCCCCCTGGGAGGAAGTTAGTTCAGTGTAAGTGGGTCTACAAGACCAAATTTTCTGCTGATGGTTCACCTCTGAAGTAAAAGGCCATATGGGTAGCCAAGGTCTACTCATAGGTTCATGGCATAGATTACAATGAGACCTTTGCACCAGTGGCAAAGATGGATTCCATCAGGCTAGCCTTAGCCATTGCAGCCTCAAAGCAATGGGAGGTACATCACATGGATGTAAACTGTGCCTTCCTGAATGGAGATATCACTGAAGATATATATATGCAGTAGCCTCAAGGATTTTCTACTAACCCTTCTCTTGCGTGTAGGTTGAGAAAGTCATTGTATGGGCTAAAGCAAGCCCCAAGGGCTTGGTATGCCAAGATTAATAGCTTCTTGCTATCACTGAATTTTGTTCGATGCAAATAAGATCCAAATGTCTATTTGAAGTTAATTAATGGTTCATTAATGATCATTTTGTTATATTTTGATGACCTCCTCATTACAGGAAGCTCAAAGGATGAGATTGCTTCCTTGAAGGGTGCAATGAACCAAGCCTTCTCCATGACAGATTTGGGGCTCTTAAGCCAATTCTTGGGACTTGATATTTCTCAAAACAAAGCTGGAATCAAGGTGCACCAATACAAATATGCCTTGGATTTGCTGAACAAATTCAGAATGAAGGACTACAAACCAAGCAAGACTCCTTTCCTTTCAGGAGTGAAGCTGGAAGAAGTTGATTCTTCACCGATGGTAAACAATACACTGTATAGGCAATTGATTGGATGTTTGTTGTATCTGACACATACTAGACCTGATATTTCTTATGCAGTAAGTGTGGCTTCTAGATACATGTATCAGCCTCATGAGATCCATTGGAAAGCAGCCAAAAGGATCCTTAACTTTTTTCAGGGAACAAGGACACATGGGATCTTCTATAAAGCAAAATCTGATCTTGATTTGATTGGATTTACTGACAGTGATTGGGAAGGTGATAGCATAGATAGAAATTCCACATAAATATATGTGTTCATGCTTGCAGAAGGGCCAATCAACTGGTCAAGCAAGAAACAGAGTGCCATTTCACTCTCATCTATAGAAGCATAGTACAGAGGAGTTGTTAATGCAACAACTCAATGTTTATGGTTGTAGGGATTACTTGGAGAGTGTGGTTTCAAATCAGAGTACTCAACTACCATCTATTGTGATAACTACAGTACCATTCGAATCTACAATGATCCAATTCAGAAGCAGAGAACCAAACACATTGAGATCCATATGCACTACATCAGAGAGCTCGTGCATGATGGCACCATTCACCTACTCTTCTGTTCATCTTCAGAACAAGTAGCTGATATCTTCACCAAAGCATTTTGTTAGAAGACCTTCAGCAATCTCAAATCACTACTGGGGATTGCTGATCATGTTGTGAAGCATGAGTGAAGACAAGATTTCTATTTTTTTTTACAGTCCATGTTTAAGGGAGGATTTTCCCATGTGGTTTTTTACTCTTTCCTTGGTTGTATGGACATGCAGTATGTAAAGGGTGACTAAGAATTGTTGCTAGGCCCTATAATTTTCTGATATATTACTCATAATTTAGGCTTAAGGGGGGGTGTTAGAATAATCAACCCATAGTTTACCACCTTAGACATTAATTTAATTATTTTTTTCTTATTTTCCTAGCTCATGTGTCCCACCTTATGCAAGTTGTCATTTACCTATCCATAGTGGTCAAACTTGCCTTATTTAACTCATGTAGTGCTTTGGAAACCTCAAGGAATCAATTTTACTTTATTCCTAGCCTCCTAGGCACCCTTCTGCTTTTTCTGCTTTATTGCCTGTTTTTTCAATGCTTTAAGGAAATTGGGAAAGTTTGACTA
Source organism: Pseudotsuga menziesii (assembly GCA_001517045.1). Classification (NCBI taxonomy): domain Eukaryota; kingdom Viridiplantae; phylum Streptophyta; class Pinopsida; order Pinales; family Pinaceae; genus Pseudotsuga; species Pseudotsuga menziesii. The sequence continues at coordinate 279,415 of LPNX010693189.1, forward strand.
GGTGAGGTGAACTAGTTTTTTGTCCTCTATATCCTCCCCTATTTTCTCCTTGGAAAAGCATGTATGAGTTGTCATTCCATCACTATTTATCTTTCCTAAGCAATTTTTCCAATTTGTGAGCTCCATGTCTGATTTGGAAACAACTTTTTGCACCTATGGGGGATTTGCTTAATTTTGGTAAGCCTGCTTTTGACTAGATTCGAATTGCTCATGCATTTGAATCCCTTATGTAATTATTTAGTGCAGAAACCTATTATGTTACAGGGTTGGTTATTTTACATTGAGTTAATACCGTTTAGTGTTCAACTCCATATTCAGTCTCTTTTGTGAGTGATTTTGCATGATCAATTGATAATTGTTGTGAGTAAAATTAATCTATCACTGGGCTTAATTTCCACAAGGATATCAGTTGAGTGTAGAAAATTGGGTAGACCAATACATATGCACTGGTATGCACAAGATATTCTTTGTAGAGTTTCCCATTTTCCTACATGAATGGCTATCAAGATTGGCAAGAAGGCAGCCAAATTTCCAAAGAAGAGAAGTCGTCGAATGTAGTGATCAGTTGGTTCATGAAGTAACCAGTGTAAGTAATACCATCTCTAGAGCTATTAATTTTTGTGGTGATAGTATTTTACAAGGGTATATTGTTATAGCAGATTTCACCACCCTAGGTGAATCACACTTTGTATGGCCTTCCCATGTCCCGCTGTGAACTCTTTAGACCCCATGGACCACATTTTATCCTTTGATGTTACCTTGATCATCCCTAAAACTATATGAAAAATGATATACGCAGATTTTTACACAATAACCACGTACATATGTGGATCAGTCCTCGATAACCGCGTACATCGAGATGTGTGCATAGTCCAAATCCTTTTGGAGTTTTCCTTGACTTGGATCCGACTCATTCGACTCCTGGCCTTCCATATGCCTTGAGATCACTTGGATTCGACCCTTCATTATCCCTTGTGAAGCTATATAAGGAACCCCTTGGTACATTGAAGGCATATAGAGAGATTGAAGCAAAGAAACTATAGTTTCCAGAATTTATACTTGAGTCTGCATCCCTTTGTCCCTTGGAGCACTGTTGTGTTCTTCCCAAGCTTGCCTTTTGCTAGTAAGCTTGCTATTGAGAGATGGAGGATTGAGGTGGTGGAGGCCCAAGTGGGGGATTCAGTTTCTCTCGTTCGCAGACGAGCCGTCAAAGGTTGTATCTATCTTGTAATCTCTTATTTATATTAATAAGAACTATCTTTTCCTGTCCAATGATGTGTATTTGATTAATGTTGTATCCATTGGAATATGTCAAATTCTTTTACATTATTGATGATATATATATGCTAGAATAGATCTAACACCATGATATATAGTATGCTTGTATTGTTTACTTGTTGTTGAGGAAGTATTATATCAATTCAAGCTGAAGATTGGAAAGCTCAACGGGGATCTACTTCAACCGTCCGGAATAAGGTACGAGGTCTGATCCTTTAGTGTTAGACATAGTATTTCTATTGCATATTGGGAAAGATTGATTTCTGGAGTCAAGTCTATCTGTTTGTGGTACCCCAAGCCATAGGAATTTCTCTCTGTAACATATATTACTGAGTTTGAAGTAGAGAGTATAACCTCATATAGTAAAGTTGAAAGAAAATTTTTTCAAGGACCCCAAAGAAGATATATGTTATCTATCAGTACATAGATCAATATGCTTGTGTATAAGAAGGGTATCCTACATTTGAGTATTTGATTCGCACGAAGGAAGGCTATGTCATAGATGACCTCGTTAACCCAAAAAATCCCTCACTCATCTCTACATGGCCTACACCACCCAAGGACACCCATGCACAGCCCTTATTTCACCCCATTGGACCCCCACACCCTCAAAAAGGCTTAAGAATGACCAAAAGGGCTTAAAAAGCCCTAAAAAGAGCCTAAATAGCTCTCCTAGGGGCTAAAAGCCTCCAAAAAGGGGCTAAAACCCCTTTAAGGAGATAAAAATCCCAAAAGGAGCTAAAGATAGGGTAGAAGGGGATAAAAGCTCAAAAAATGGGCTGAAGCCCCAACGAGGGGCTTAAAACCCTAAAAAGCCCCTAAAAAGCTATAAATAGAGGGGTGGGGGTCACTCTCAAAACAATCCTCCCTTGCATACTCTTATGCTGCCCGAATGGATTCCTTGAGACCATTTTCCTCTCAAGCCACCCACACTCCCTCTCATCCATCTTCCCTTTGAGCCATAGCTCCCCCTTTGCCAAGAGAGGTGCTTCTACAAGCTAGGGCATGGTGGCCCATTTCCACCAAAAGAAGGTATAAATTTTGCTTTTTTTGTTTATTTGATTTTTCCTTACGTAGATTTTCCTGTAGGATTATGGTCTAACATGTTCTTTTAGATCTCTATTGTTGTATGCAAGGTATTGGAGCTGAACCCTAACCTTGTTTGCAGATGGGTTCTTTCTTTGTTGTTCTTCATTTATGTTCTATTTTGTTTCTGCTTTTATTTTCTGCATCTACCACTAGGAACCTATCCTTCCATCCTATAGATGTAAGGTAGCCATTCCTACCTTGTATCAAGGAAGAAATCCCTGCTACAGAATTGGCAGCCATACCAGGTCGATCCCACAGGATCTTTGGGTCTATCTTTTCAAAATTTCAATTTTTAGTTCAGTTTTTTCCCTAGTTTAGTTTTCTGTTAAGATCTTGCTTAGATATTTATTTATTTGCATTTCTGGTTACTGTTGATCCTCCTCAAGGCCAATCCAAGCCCATTTGGCCATAGTACCAGTTACTATTGGCCATTCTGTGATTTGCAAATAACTCAACTGTGCAAAAATGTCCGAACCGAATTTCTGAAAATTCACCTATGTTCAGCTCATTTTCTGCCCAAATAGTTGATCCATTTGTGAATCTGTCTACTATTAGTAGTAAAAGGGCTCTCTTCCAAAGTGGGTTTTCAACTGTTTGAATTAATTCATCATGGTTTGATCACAATCCACTTCGCAAAAACAAGACCTTTACAGGTGCATGACCCATTTTTGGGATTCACTTTTTTATTTTATTGGGACTATCAGTGTGGCTTAGCCACCTCTATCCATCCAAACTATGTTTATTTTTGTTTCTATTACTATTTATGTCCATTTAATTTATAGAAAAAATCTTAATTAAATCAAAGTGTAAATCAATACTTAATGGGTTAATGAACATAGTTTGATTAAAACGTACTTAAAATCAACATCTTGCCTAACCCTTCCTCCTCTAGCTAGTCATCACCCATTGGGGTATTCTGGGATAAGACAAAGGGAAAAGCTTGTATAGTAATAGGAACTTCACCTAATAATTTTCTAATCCACTAAAAACGGGTGACTTGGAAGGTAGAGGGGATAGAGAAGGAGAGATTCTCACAATGCTCAACGTCCTCCCTATTGACCAACCTTGCATCCGAAGTGTTGTATAGGAATAAAAACCTTATAACCAAAGGTCTAGGGTTACCAACATACTCAAGAAAATTGTAGGAAATCAACTCTAGAGTGCAGTAAAGGAAATAGGAGGATGGGAAAGACTCACCCGATACACGACGGTTGATCCTAGCTTGCCCTCTTTCGCTCTGCTTCTCCTCCAAAGTCTTAAGGGATGCTTCTCCTTCACCTATCAAGAGTCAATCTTCCAAATACAAGATGATACATATATATAAAAAGGTTAGATAAATCATATACAGAATGCTGAAACATAAGTATTTATCAAACCACAATATATGAGATACATTCAAGACACATATGGAAGAAGGATTCTCTTTATTAACGATAATGAAAAAGTTCAGATTACAACCCAACGCCTGAGACAAGGAATCCTCTGCAACCAAAGGATTCTGAGTTCCACTGCTCCAAAAACTTTTGTATAAACTCCACCAGCATAACTTTGCTCTTCAAGTGTATGTCCTTAACACCCTCCCCAAGGCCTGTATTTATACTTGGTGAAATAAGGTAGTTTCGAAGGTTGAGGAGGTTGAGATAGTTAAGGTGATTAAGGTTAAGTGCTTAACTAATATCAAGTAATCGCATGTTTTTATTTTTAATGTCAAAGGTATATTTATGTGGGTATCAATATTGGAAACTCACGTATGACCCATGAGTTGCTCTAAGGGTAACCCGCGTACACATCTATATGCAACATGCAACAACTGATACTCGCGTACAACATGGGAGTTGCATCTATAGAGAGAATCATGTACATGACTTGACATATCCAAAGGGTAAAAATAACCAGCTCGATGTATGATAAACATAGTTCATAATAAGCCCATCTATAGTGTTTTGGGCAACCCTCAATCCATAAATGTCCTTTTATGTGCCAACATGATGGATGTCGGCACTCGGACAGAGAGATGCCATTCAGGTGGATAACATATGCCCCTTAATTTGTGAGGCCAGAGGGAAGCGATGGCCGAAATACATTATAACTTTAATCTTTGGAGAACTCAGAAATCCAATGGAGCAGAGAGAGTACCTGAAACAAATACATAATAATGTCATATACAAAGTTACATCTGAGGATGCTATGTTCAATTTACTGGAACACTAGCTCCTTTACAATATTTGAGTACATCATATGATATGGGTATAAAACCACGTATATTACAAAGGTGGATCGAAGCCACAATATACAATACTGATGAGTCTTCAAAGATCTGGAAGCTGTGTATATGAATAGAACATAATCTTGTGCAGCTTAGTCCATAGGTGAGGAACTAAGGTCTTCATAAAGGATCCCAAAGAACCAGTACAATCCAATCCATGTGAATAAGGGTAAGATGAAGTCGAACATGGAAAGGATTCAACAGTTTGTCAATCAATAGGTGATAATCAACAACTGAAGCAAAGGAATTCACCAATGATAAAAGTGAATCCTGAGGTACGATCGTCAAAACTCTAGGTCTTCGTCATCAGGAAGTATTGAAACGGAACCATGCTGTGATAAGGAAGGAAACAGATCCTCCAACGGATCAAAAGAGTGACTAGGAATTGGGAAAAAGAAGTGAGACACAATAGATAATAGATATAACAATGATGGGATCAGGCTATCGATCAAACATTGGTTAAAGTCCTTGAAAAATGAGCACAACACAGAGATAACCCAAGGCAGCTTATAACTTATAGATAGAACAACTAGACCCATATTTCATGTAGGAGACATGATCAGATTCCCCAGGTATAACAGACAAGAGGAGGAGTAATAAACTCAAAGTAATAGTTGAACAAAAGTGAACACTGAAACATGGATATCGGAAAAAACAAAGAGTGCTATGTTCAAGGATGACATGCTGCCACTACTAAAAACAAGAGAACACTTCTTCCTTACCTTCCCAACTAAATTTTAATGAGTCCAGGAAAGTCAACTTGGTTCCCTCTTCATTTTTTAACAAGCTTGAAGAGATGGGAAAATAATTCTTGATCGTGTCACTGATTCGTGGATTTAATGAGCCCGAACTAGTACATGCTCAGTTGGTGTTTTCACATTTAGAGAGTCTAAAAACTCCGAAGAAGACTCCAGAGGGGTCCTTTTTCATCCAATTTAGTCTCCTGAGGCCGAAAAAGTATAAAACATACCACAAAAGAACTCTCTTAACTTCCGAAAAAGAAAAGGTGAATCTTTTTCGTACTTAGTCAGGGAGGTCCGAAAAATGTTAAATTACCACCTACCCAATGCTCCTTCCAAAAAAACATAAAATAGTTGAGTTTTACGAGTGTGAAGGAAAGCAAGATCACTCAGAAATATCCATTTGGTTACGAGAAATGGGGCTTACAACAATAAACTCGTTGCTTTGTTCTTAAGTGTTTAACGAGCATGACAAAGACACAAAGTACACTCAAAATATTTTTCATGTTTAGGTCCAGAGCATGAAAAAGAGAAAACTAAGCTCAAACCAGGTGTTCCTTTTCCATAAATTTAGTCCCTCAAGTCCAGAAAAGTGATAAACCTATACCTAAGAATACTCTTCTCAATTAAAAAATAAAAGAGAGTGATCATTTCTTGTATTATTCCACATGGTCCGAGAAAGAGATAACCTACCACCAATGCGGATGCCCGTTCACATATTCTTAACGAGATTGAATGGACGAGTTAACTTGACAGTCAAGTCTGTTTTGAAGGAGTCAGACCTGGGCCTAAAGAAACTCCATGAGGATAGGGAGTCCTGTAAAGGGATAGCTTGTAAAAAGAGATTCAAACGAAGCGCTATTTGGTGTGAAAAATAGCTAAGAGGATACCCCTGTACCTAAAACAGTTGCATAATGAGTACCAAAAACAACATAAGCTTAGAAGAAGGATACTCATGAAAAGGGGTCTTATCCATGGAAGAAAAATGGTAAAAACAAGGAACTAATGGCTTAGAATACTATAGTCCATGGCAAAATGTTGAATCCTAAGGTTAATGTGGATTGAATAAAGATGCCACAATGTATTGGAAATTACAAAACCACCCTATTGGAGAAACAACACTTTGTAATAGTGAAAAACCTGTTCCAAAGCATAAAGAAATATGGTATTAGTTGATTGAAATTTCAAACTATAGAAAAAGACGCACTCAAAGAAATATAATTGCTATAAATAGTTGAAAAATCAAAACAAACTCACCATTTAAACTTTTGTGCCATAAAAAGCAAGTTTGGCCTTCTACCTTTATTCGATCATTGTGGACAATTGAATCGATGAAATCGAATTCTGCAAGTTACAGGTAAACCTACACCCTAAGCTCTTCATTTTGATCCAAGCAATTATTAAGTTTGAGTCTGAATTCCATATTTAAAGGAATCCTGAACTGTAGCACGGCACGTACGTAGGTTGCCGGTGTAAAAACTCGTATACACACCTTCTATACGCGAGTTTCCTAACTAGACAGTCGTGTATAGTACATGACATGTCTAACTAGATAGTCGCATGTACTATGTAAAGGATAAAAGGCTAAAAATAGTAAAATTTTTATGAATTTTGATATGGAAATACTGTTTCAAATTACTTGTTTTTGCTAGGTAAAAGATAGTTCTAGAATGGAAAGAACAAGAGCATGAAATAATGGATCAAGCAATGCTCCAAAGTGCACCCACTATATAGGCATTGTGAACCAATGGGCTACTGAAATTTTTTTGCACATCACCCATGCAGGCCAATGTCCACATACTTGAGTTCATGGTAAATTATTGGGATCATGACTTGGGGATGTTCAATCTACAGGGTGAAACCTTTGAGATTACCACTGAAGACATATATTTCATAACCGGCCTGTCATGATGAGGGGCATCAATGAACCTAGAGGGCACTGGCAGGGGCGCTGACCCCTTAAGTGTTCAAAACTACATAGATGTATTCTGCACATCGGGTACTCAAAAGAGAGGGAGCTGCATTCTAGTTGTACATATCCAAGACTTTACTCTACATGTACTTGCTAGCACCATCATGAGAATATCAGGATCCTCATCTTTACATTTGGCCACAAGGAACCAAATGAGGCTGGCAATTGACTGTTTTCATGGTGCTCTCTATGATTGGTGCGTGGGAGTTGTCCCTATCATGAAGAGGCAACTATCCAATTGCAAGAGAGGAAGGCGGAATTTTTTTGGCTATGATAGCATATTAGTGGCCTTCTTCTTCTTCAAGAGTGCTAGCATTGAGCCCTACCATACCTCTACCGGTCAGATCTCCATGTCAGCCAAGGCTGATCAAGTGGGGAGACATCTTCCTCCATCAAGGAGGAGGAGACACAGTACATAGTGTATATGATGATGATTTCTATACTTGGTGGGAATGACAGCTACCAGCACTAGAGCAGTTTCCATATGTCGAGATGGACTTCCAAGGTGACCCAGACTTTTTCCTCCATCCAGGAGGAGCATGGGGAGAGCTAGGTAAGTATTTTTTTTTTAATTTTTATCATTTTTCAAATCTTTATGGATTTTAAAATAATAGACATATACATATGTACAAGTATTAATCCTAGAAATGTATCAAAATGCAGATATTGGACTGGTCTGCCCTGAAGGGAACCCTCACATGTTTGTTCATCCTGTCATAGGCAAGGATCCAGGATTGATTAGGGTTCTAGAGGGGAAGCTGGCTAGGCTGACCCAATGAGTACCTACCTTGCGGATAGAGCATATCCCGATAGCCATGCAGGAGTTCATTGTTGGAGTTCCACCAGTTTGGCTATGTATTTTCAAACAAGTGGTTAGAGCAGTCCTCATATATATAGAGGCTGTGGAGGTTGCTGAAGCCAAGGAGGCTGAGGAAGCTAGAGTGCAGAGGGACCATGGGGACCAAGGAGGTCCTAGTGACCAGGGCGGTCTTGCTTAGATCCAGGACATTTTGATGGACTATGATCCACATTTTTGTACAGTTTGTATATGACAGGATATGAGGATCAGACCTGACCTATCTATGGATAGATATTTTACATATATATATATATATATATATATATATATTGGTGTTTGCTGTCAGTTTATTTACAAATGTTTTTCATATGTTTGCTATATATATTTATAAAATGTGTGTGAGATGCCAATCTAAAATGTAATTAGCATATGCATCAGTCAATGAATTCTTATTTCATGGAATGTGATTGAATATAATAACTTCAAAATTTCTTTCTAATAAACGAATTTGCATGAACTGACGTAATAAAATAGGATTTCATAACTGATAAGCTCGATTGAGCTGGGAAAACACCAACTGAGAGTCCAAACGGACCTCAAGCTAGGTGATGCCCCATGACAAAGCATCCCATAGGAGCTCAATTATAGCCCTATACTCAACAACATTATTAGAAGTAGGACCTAAACAAGCGCCTCCTGCGGCAACAAGCTGTCCTGAGGGAGAATAAATAACCCATGTTGTTGAAGCTAGGTTACAAGTGTGACGGTTGGCACCATCAGTGAACCCTATATACCATTCAGAAGACATCTGCAACAACCAGCAGATAATATAAAAAACAAAACTGACAACCTAATGTACATAAAAAATACATACAATAAAAATTCAAGAAAAAGTGCTAAGCCTAAGCATAGTACTTCTTCGGGTAGAGCCCATTTCTAGTCTCAGGAAGCTTATTCCCATCAAAATCAACTAACTCATATGCACCCTTACTCAATACTTTCGACACGACATAAGGTCCTAACCACATATCCTTGAATTTTCCTGCCCCCAGAGGTTCTTTATCTTGGTCCCAAAGCAAGACAATTTCCCCCTCAAAGAAAACCCTAGGTTTGATCGATTTATCATACTGCGTTTTGACCCTATTTTTATGAGCCTGATTAGCAGTCAATGCATCTCTACACTGTTCATCAATGTGTTCTAAATGTACCATACATTCCTCAAGCTCAGTCGTATTAGGTAACACATGAATGGCTATCCTTAGAGACGAGATTTCACACTCAATCGGAGTAACTGCTTCCACTCCATGAATGAGTTGGAAAGGGAAGAAACCCATAGCAATTTTTACATTAATTAGGTAGGACCAAAGAGCAGGATATAATATGATGTGCCAGTTAGAGCGGGCTGCATCAATTGTATGTTTAAGGATAGTTTTTAAATTTTTGTTGACTGCCTCAAACTGACCGTTTGTTTGCAGATAGTATGGAGAAGAATGTTCTTGTCTGAATTCGAGCATGGTCGTCAGTTCTCTCATCATGTTATTTTGAAAATGACTACCATGGTCAATGACAATCACTTTGGGTATACCAAACTGTGCAATAATCTGATTGAATACAAAGAAAGTTGTTGTTTCCCCGTCGGCTTTGAAATTAGGCATTGCCTTTGCCCATTTCATAAAATAGTCAACAACGACAATGATGTATTTATGCCCCCCAGCTGAGGCCAGGTTCCATGTCATGTAATCAATCCCCCATTTCATGAAGGGTCCTACCGAGACAATGAGAAATAACAGAGCAGGAAGTGACTGTATTTTCCCGGTTTAAAGATGACACGAATGACAGTGCTTCACTACTTCCACACAATCTTTAAAGATCGTGGGCTAGAAATAACCAGCACGCAATATCTTCTAGGCTGTTGCTAACCCAGATAAATGAACCCCACACACTCCACTATGGGAATCATTCAGGACAATATTCGCTTCCTCATGAGTAAGGAAACGACACAAAATGAAATCTACCCCTCATCGATATAATGTATCTCCTATAATGAGGTAGTTCTTGGCATGAAGGTGTAATTTACATCATTCCTCCCTTGAGGAATCTATAGGGTAATTCAAAGTCTAGAGATATATAAGAATATATCCATACCAAAGATCATAGGTGGATATCAAGAATATGTACTCATCTAGGAACAAGTCATCTTCAACCACTACATCTTCTTCACTGGGAAACTCTGCTATAATTTCAGCAAAAACTAAGGACTTCTTAGACTTCGTGGACTGAAAATCCAAGTCAAACTCTTGGAGAATTACTATCCATTTGTTAAATTTTCCCCCAACAATCCATCGGGATAAAACATATTGAAATGAATTTACATCCACCACTACTCTGGTGGTCCTCAGTAAAATGTAGTGACGTAACCTCTGCACAGCATAAACAACTGCTAAGGCTAATTTCTAAATGTGGGAGTATCTAAGTTCAGGTCCAATCAAAGCACTAAATGACATGCTCTACAAGATTATCGTCCTCCTGGACTAGTACTACCCCAATGGTCGACTCCGACGCGACCAGATATAATATAAAATCCCTAGAATAGTCTGGTGGACGTAATAAGGGTGCCGACAGCAAAGATTTTTTCAATGCCTTGAACGCAAGTTGTGCAGTTTCGTCCCATACAAATGGGGTGTCCTATTTGATTAGGCACATGAAACCTTTAGTGATCTTTCCATAGTTAACAATCAAACGTCGAAAAAAATTAGACTTTCCTTGCAGGCTTTGAAGTTGCCTGAGAGAATGAGGAGGAGGTAGATTTACAATGGCCTCAACTTTCAAAGGATCCACCTGGATGCCTCTACTAGAGAAAATGAATCTGAGTAATCTTCCTGACTCGACACAGAATACACACTTGTGGGGATTCAAGCGAATTTTATAATATCTGCATCTTTCAAATATCAACCGTAAATGATCTGGATGTTGGATCCTCTTACGAGAATGTGCAGGAAGATCATCAAGGTATGGTTCGACAATGGCTTTAATGTCATGGAAAGCAAAGTTCATAGCCCATTGAAAGGTTTCCCTAGCATTTTTCAATCCAAAGGGAATTTTCTTGTACGCGAAGGTACCCCAAGGACAAATGAAACTAGTTTTATGTTGGTCTTCCAGTTTTATTTGAATTTGATTGTATCTGGAGAAACCATCCATAAACAAAAACACCTCACTTCCTGCACAAGCATCTATGATCTGGTCTATAAATGGTGTGGGATAGTTGTCCTTAGGACAGGATTTACTGAGATCTCTAAAGTTTGTACAAATGCGGATAGTCCCTTGCTTCTTATCAATAGGAACAGGGTTGGATGCCCATTCTGTTAAAGCGATGGGATATATAACACCAGCCCTCAATAAATTTTCAACTTCAGCTTTCACAGCTGCCACTTTATGTGGGTTAACAGGTCTTAACTTTTGTCAAACCGGCTTGGAATCAGGATATGTTCGGATTTCATGTTCAATAATTGATGGATCTAGTCCTGGCATCTCCTCATATGACCAGGCAAAGACATCGCGGAATTCCTTAAAAGGGGCAGTATAGATGGCAATCTCTTCAAGAGAGCATTTTGCACCTATATATATGTTTTCCATGACATCAGGGTTTACAGAGATGTTAATAGGTATAGTGGCGAAAATAATTTCCATATTCCCCTTAGCAAAAATTCCTTCCCTAGGCAAGGGATTGATAGGTATATCAACATCTTCTGACAGTCTCAAGCAAAACTCTTGGTTTTCTATTCTTCTTAGTTCTGGAAGAAAATAAGATCGATGATGAAGATCCTCACAAATCTTATCACATCCACTCATGGATTCCATAATAGATTCATTGGAAGGTAAAACCATGTCTAAAAAATCTATAGAATGCGAAAAATTTTCTTCCCATGAGGGAAAATAAACTTCTTCCAGATATTCCGAGACTGTTAGAGGATCTGGAATGGGATCAGCAGTGGCTTGAGTGATAGCTTGATAAGCGACCTCCATTGCCGATAAGGGCACTTCCGGTTCATGGGGGGTTGGGAGAACCCAAGGATCAATCCTATTGAGAACCGTTGCTATGGACTTCCCCACACTAGTAGAACCAATATAACTAACCAGGGCTGGAAGATCAAATGTGCCCATCAGTGATGTGTACATTCCAGCCCCCAAGCTCTGTGCAACAGGTTTGACTTGATCAACCAATGGCACAGTGGACTCATTAGATTCTAAATGACCTTTTCGAGTAAAATCAAGTTGGTCAATAGTAATCAACTTTCCCTCATGTGGAAAAACCACTACACAAAAAATGGTTGACGCAATAGCGGACATCGCATAAGTCTAGTTCCTACCCAGAAGCAAATTTTAGTCCAAAGGAGCATCAATCACTTCTACTTCAAGAGACACTGCTTTGCCTACCAACTTAATTTCAAAATCCGGTAAGATACCATGCGGATGGAAGGATCTTCCATCAAAAGCAGTAAGCAAAGTGTTTGATGGGACCAGCTCTGGTGATCCAAGAGCTTTCCAATAGGCCAAGGACATAACACATGTAGAAGCACCCTCATCAACAACTACCCTTCCAATGGTCTTACCACCATGGACAACATCTATTGATAAGGCTACATGGTAAGGTAGGCGAATATTAACATACAATAAATGAAATTTCACCATGAGACTCAAAGAGTCCATACTGCCTAAAGCTGCTAAGTGGGAATCCCGCTGAGTGGGACAACTCTGTAAGACCTCTAACATTGATAGTGCACACAGAGTTTGAGATAAATATTCAACCACGGAGTAGTTCGAAGCAACCCTAGCATTAGGTTTATGCAAGGTCTTCTTGAAGACACCTTTCGGTATCTTCGGCATTATTTCAGCAGGTTTCTCTATTGTGAGAGGGTTAGAAGTTTCACCTACAGCTTTACCCTTCTCAAGAGTCTCTTTCTCATAATTTTTGTTCCTTGTATGAAACAAAGTCAAAGATCAAACCATGTTGATATAGTTTGGATCAGGGGCAGTTTGAGTGCCCCCTGCTATGTTAGAAGCTGAAGCAGAGTTTTGTCCTTGGGGAAAAGGATCCTTTACGACAGCCGGTTGTTGAGATTTAAGCAACTTCTAGGCTTGATCCATAAGGGGACAAAGGTGATTAAGGTGGTCCTCGTGGCACAACTTACATGGGAACTTGACCTTCTTCTTTTCTTTCTTGCCCCCATCAGCATTGTTTGCAGGATTTTGCTTGTTTTGGTTTCCCTCTCCCTTCTTACCTTTATTTTTCTTCCCGCTGGATTGCCCTTCTTAGAGGATTGTGCAAAGAAATTTTCATTATGGGGGGAGGGGGCAGCCTTTTCTACCTCCGCCATAGACTGCTTGATAGACAACTGGTGAAGTTTCTTAGCCAAAGACTCTACGGTGGGAGATTTGATGGATCCAACCACACCATCGGCATGGGGTCCAAGCTTAGGCTTCTCTGCATCGTGCATAGGCCTCGGTGCCTCAGGGATAATCTCATACAAGATCCCAGATTGTGAATAAATCAAATTTAGTTACTGGGCCCTAAGAATGGCTTCTTCTTCATTCGTCACTCCCGAGGTGGATATGTCCTTAGATATGAAGGGCAACAGAGATTTAAGGAACCACTCTAAAAGGAACTCAGGAGGGATAGTGGCTTTTATAAGGCTCTTTCACCTTCTCCACTCTTAGATGTGATCCAAAATGTGGGTAGCCTTGTTTTTCCTAAAGGTAGACAACAATTCCATTCCGAAATCATATTGGACCAGAAGCTGAAAGTGGCTAAGAAATGCACTAGCCAAGTCCCAGAAACTATTGAAAGCAGCAGAAGGCAATTCAATATACCATTTTTCCACGGTACCTGTCAAGGTTCTCTGGAACAGCCTCAACCTAACTAAATCTTCATTTAGCGAATTTGAAGAACACCATAAATGGAATGTGGTGGCATGAGCCCTAGGAACTTCACCAACTTTGCCTTCGAACTTAGGGATGTCCGATGGCAATTTGGTGGGAAAAGGTGGCCACAAGGGGTCATGCTTCACTGGGTCATTCATCAATTTTGACAAATCTGGAAAATTTAAAGTTGCTAGGAATGGAAGTTTGGGTTGAACCAGGGTACTAAATGTGCCATCCTAGGGAAGTTTGGGTTAAACCCACTTACATTGAACTAGCTTCCTCCTTGGGGGAAGATCAACCAGCTCCCAAGTGTTGTTCTTCTGGAGTGAGGTGAATTCTTATTTCATGGTTGTTTTCCATATTGGATCATGTTCTACATATTCATATGTCTGTGGGTCTGATTCAACCATCATATAGTATTTCTCTACAAACACAGGGTCTTTCATACACAGGGTACTCTCAAACTAAGATCTAGTCCTCCTAGAATCACTAGGATTTCTAGCTAGTTCCCCAGCTGCATGAATGTTATTTGCTTCCCATTTTGGTCTTGTAGGAATGTTAGGATATGAAATTAAATCATCATTATTAGAAATATCAAAATCCGCAAACTCACTTATCTCTTCACTTACATTCAGTGGTTCTAGTGGTGAAGAAGATTGTCCAACTTCAACAGCTGCTAAAGGCTCTTATTGGAACTGAACACTCCTTTCAGTGAAGGATTTTTTTGTGCTCAAATTGATCCACTTGTACCCTTTTGAATCTTCAGAGTACCCAACAAATAGACACTCTTGGCTTTAGGGCTACAAAGCCTTCCTCTTTTCTGTTGGAATTCTATCCCAAGCCCTTGGGCCAAAAATCCTAAAATGGTTCACATCTGGCTTGTGCCCACTCAACGCTTGGAAAGGAGTCATACCATAAAGATTTTTATGAGGCACCCTATTCTAGATATAGGCTGCACAGTTTATAGCTTCGGCCCAAAAATTTGGTGGAAAAGTCTTATCCTCCATCATCCAGGTTGCCATCTCTTTTAGTGATCTGTTCTTCCTCTTAGCAACACCATTTTGCTGTGGTGTGTAACGGATAGAATGCTGCATATGAATACCTACATCTGCACAATATTGAATGCAATAATACTTGACATACTCAACACCATTGTAAGATCTGAGGACCTTGAGTTTCCTCCCAGACTGGTTTTCAACCAAAGCATTAAAGACTTTGAAGAGGCCAAAAACTTCAGACTTGTGTTTCAGGAAGTAAACCTAGCATAACCTAGAAAAGTCATATATGAATGTCAATACATATTTGTCTTGACTCATTGACATATGAGGAAATGTGCCAGCAACATCACTGTGGATCAACTCAAGAGGTGCAGAGGTTCTCTCATGACTAGCTTTCTCAAATTTATGCTCTCAGTGTTTTCCTAAGATGCAACCTTGACAAACTCCTTTGGAAAACTTAATCTTGGGTAGCCTTGTGACCATTTATTTTTCACCAAGATCAGAAATATACTTATATTTAATATGGACAAATATATCATGCCAAATCTTGCTTGCCTCATTAGCATGAATCAGAAGAGCAGAGGGGTTTGAGTAGGGTAGAAAATGTGAAACCATGTATACCTTCGAAGTGTGATTTGCAATGAATTTACCACTGATATTTCTGTGATCTCAAATTAATCAAGGGATAATATGACCTTCTTTGGATACCCTGTGTGGGTCATCTGATACACTGATAAGAGGTTAGAGGCAAGACCTGGAACATACAATACATTGCTGAACTTACCATGGTCAAGATCAATCCTCCCTTTGGCCAAACTTTCAGTGAGAGAGTCATCTCCTGGTACTATTGGTGGACCTTTTGACATGTCAAGTGAGGTGAATGCCTCCTTGGTCAAAACCATATGTCTTGAAGCTCCAGAATCAATGATGAATCTAGGTGAGCTTGATGTGCCAGCAACCAATGCATGAACTCTCTCTCTGTCTTTTGAATTTGATCCTCCTTCCCTCTTCTTTGAGCTATCAAGAAGGGAGATGCCATTCTTCTCCAGGAGTTGGATCAAGATGTCAATTTTCTTCTTCATGCAAAAGCTTTCAGGATGATTTCCCTTACTACAGAATGCGCACTTGCTCATTTCTCCTTTGTTCTTCTTCTTCTGGGGGTTCTTCTTGAAACCTTGGGGCTCCTCTGTAGACTTGTTCTTGTATTTCTTTTGCTCAGGTGGCTTCTTAGATTTATTATTTCCTTTTGAATCCACCCTTGAATCTCCAACAACTAGATCTTGGTGTTTGGAAGGTTTGATGGTGCCCATCATTACCAGTTTTTCTTGTTCTTGTGTGAGAGATTCCATGAACTCTACAAGTTTAGGCATCTTCCAGGCTCAAGCTGTTAACTTGGTGGCATGGAAGGTTGAAACAAACACTGAATAGTCAGGTCCAAGCTTCAAGAGTATGGAAAAAACAAGTTGCTCCTCCTTATTTTTGATTCCACACTGTTTTAGCTATAAAACAAGGGCTTTAAACTTGGAAAAGTAGAGCCGCAGGGATTCAAAGATGCTGGGACACAAGGAGATCAATTCATTATTGATTTGATGTCCTCTCATCTCATCTATTTTACCAAAAATCTCAAAAAGATTCTCCCATACTTCATTTGGTGATGTCAATCCATCAAGATGGAAAAGCAGGTCTCTGGATATGCTCAGACACAGGAGACCATAGGCCTCATCCCTCCTGTTGTGCCATTTAATTTTCTCTGTAGCTACATTGGGCTCTGATTCTATTGCCATAGTCACTATTTAGAGGCCTTTCACTCTCAATAGTATCTCCATCTCTATTTTCCATTCAAAGAAATTAAATGGAGTCAAGATGATCTTCTGAGATTGATCCATAGCTCAGAAATTGTCCCTTCAGTCGGCAGAATGCTCCCAGTCAATGATGTAGAACCTAAAATAACAATATGGAAGGATAGAGATCAATCTAAAAAGGATTTGATACCATGTGGAAATTGAAATCAGGTGTTAGAACAATTACACTCACAAAAATTGCCAATTACACGTGCAAATTACACACAAAGGAGACTGAATATGGAGCAGAACACTAATCTGTATTGAATAAGTGTACAATAGAAAACCTTGTGAAGTCACAAGCTTCCACAATAAATAATTACATGAGATATTTGAATGCATTGGGATTCCATTCGAATTGTTCAAAAGCAGGCTTACTAAAGCTAAGCAAATCCCCCATAGCTGCATAAAGCAACTTCCAAATCTGTCTAGGAGCTCACGAATTGGAAAAATAAATTAGTAAGGCTAATAGGTGATGGAAGGACAAATCATACATGATTTTATTAGGAGAAAAGAGTGGATTATGATGGGGAAAAAAAACAAGTTAACTTCACCTAGTCAAACTTTCCTAATTTCCTTAAAACTCAGTAAAAGCAGCAATAAAGCAGAAAAAGCAGATATGCACTAGTAAGGCTAGGAATAAAGAAGAAATTATCCCAAGAAGTTTCCTAAGTGCTCCATGACTCATTTTTATCAAGTTTGACCATCTAGGACATTTGGAGGACAACTTGCATAGAGTGGAATATGGAAACTAGGCAAATAAGACAAAAATGGAGATAATTAATGTCTAAGGTAGCTAACTATGGGTTGATTATTCTAACATAAATGAATAGGTGCATTGGTTGTTTTGGACGTAGATGCTGCTGATGTGTTAGTGTCTGTACTGATTTCCTTTGGTCTTTAAATTGACCTCTTCAGTTATCATGGCTATAAGGTGGTGAACACATATTTCTACTATTGGAGGTACCCCCAAGGTGTTGGGATTGGGTTTGGGAATATGTGCAGTCGCTACCAATGCTTGGATTGGCAATGGGTTTTGGAGGACCATGGGTGGAGGCCCTGGTGGTGTCAGGTTGGGTTGAGCTGGGGCTACCCTATTGGTAGCATGCTGAACCTCGTTGTGAATAGCCTGCTTAGTGTGACCCATGAAGGGGCACTCATGTGTATAGTTCCTGTAGATCTCACACAGCTTGCATGGCTGATTTGTATGTAATAGAGCATTATGTCTAAGTGCATTTGGTTGCTAAGGATTTTGGTCTAGGCGATTTTCCCCGGTGTTAATGGGAGTATTTGGTTGTTAACCACCTCCCTGTGGTTGATTGTTGCCCTGGTTCTAGGCTCGGTTATTTCTAGCTTGCCCTTGTTAGTTATTGGGGACTAGCTGGTTGGGATGGTTTTGTTCTGAAAACACCTATCCTAAAGGTGTTGGTGGGGTGGGGGTGGGGGCTTGAGTGGCTTGCATAGGTGGTGCATAGTAGACTTAGCAGAGTGAAGGTTTGACAAATGTGGTAATTTGTCCCGCATATTGTTGTGTCGACCAAGATAAATCCAAGGCTATGGTGCAGGTTGTGCATAAGAAGTTGTAGCTTTGGACTAGGACATCATTCTTTCATGGTGCAGAGTTTCGTTTTGGTAGGAAACACTAGGGGTGATGCTTGGTTGTGGTGGTATTGCAGGTGTTTTTGGACAATGTTGTGGTTGGTGGGAGATAGAACCTATGATGCCATCTGCGGCATGGGATGCCCCTGGGGAATCCCAGTAGGAGGTTCTTGCATGGGGAGTGTTTGGAATGATAGTGTAAAGGTATTCAAACTGTGCATATATGAGGTCAAACTACTGGGCCTTCAAGATGGTCTCTTCCTCTATTTGGGGATGTTCATAGGCGACGTCCTTGGCTATGGGTGGAAGCAAGGTTTTCAAGAACCAGTCCAAGAAGATCCTGTCATCAAGATTGATCTTGCACATGCTATGACATCACCTCCTCTCATGGATGTGGTCGGTGACGTGGGTCGTAGTGTTTTGGTATCAAGATAGCAAGATTTCCACTTCTTCATCATATCTGATGGGGAGTTGGAAATACTGTAGGAACATAAAGGCCAAGGAGTTGAAATTTAGATACTTGGCTTGTGGTAGCTCAATGTACCACTTGGCTGCAGCACCTATGAGGGTGTGTTGGAATAGTCTGAGTCTAATTGAATCATATATCATGTTGTTTGATGAGCACCATAGGTGAAACATCATTATATGGTTCTGGGAGCACTCCCCTGCCTTCCCTTCAAACTTGGGAATGTCTGAGGGGAGTTTGGTTGGCATGGGAGGGAAAAAGGTTTGATGGTAGATAGGGTCATTTTTTAATAGAGCCAAATCAGGTAGGTTAAGGCATGCCATGAAAGGAAATTTTGACCCAAGGTTGATGTGTGATGGAGCAGTGATGGTGGTGGGGTTTGTAGGAACACGATGCACCTGTGTGACTGGGCGTACTTGTGGCATAGTTGTGGAAAGAAACAAAGTGTGAGTAGAAGGGACACTACCCCCATGTATGAAAGGAGGGACAATGTAGGTAGAAGGGCCACTACCCCTAGGAATTCCAAGTGGGATAGTGTGAGTAGACAGGACACTACCCCTAGGCATGACAGGTGGGACAATTTGACTGGTCAGTATGGGTGGTGGTAGCTGACTTACGACCGTTTTCATGATAGTGGTAGGGCCACTAGCAGGGGTGTTAGTGGTGGTGTGGTGTATGGACATGGTCCACATCCAATCACCAAGCTGAAAAATGGATCCAGGTTTGCACCATCCATGGGGCTAGATGGTGCAGTGCATATATCTGGCTCAGATTGGTATGATTATGAGTCTGAATCAGAGGATGTGTGGCCTTCTGATGCTATAGAGGGTCATCGATAATGGTATTGATGGTTTTTCTTGAATGACCCAAACTGTGGTGGATCGCCTCTCAGGTGTGAGGAAGAGCATAGGGGATCAATTGTGTCTGGCTAGTATGTCAGGTGGTGAAATATGGTAGTGAAATTTTGGACCCCAGTTTTAATGGCTTCCTATTGGATTTAAGGTGTTCATTCGGCCACCAAGACTGCCAAGGGAAAGCACTTGAATTTTTCCTCATGGGAGTGCTAGTCAATTGGTGGGGGTCATTGCCCATTTCACTTGAAAATTCCTATCAATGGCCAACTAATTTATGGTTCCCATGGTACTACTCACAATGAATTTCTAGGATGAGCACAAGTACTTCCCACGGTTAAGGCAATCATGGACTTATGTCCTCAAACATACCAAGTGTTTGAATTAGTGTAAATTATAAATTTTAATGTCTAGTTCACTATCATGAATTGATTTTGGTTGTTTTATTTGGTATGATTTGTGTGCATGTCCATTGTATTTCTGTTATGCTTTGTGGCTGCTTGTATGGTTTATGAATATTTTGCAGAGATGGTTTGGTTTATTGCAACACTTGAAACATGGATAAGTTGTTTATGAAAGCGGTAAATTGTAAACAAAAATTTAAGCACATGTCATATCTGACTCTGAACTATGGTAGCTTAACTAGGTGACTGCCTTAAATTTGTATTTCTCTTCAACCAGGAAAGAGTGATGGGTTCTCAACACAATGGGACTAAGCCCATCCGTAGATCCTTAGGTCACTCTCTGAGTGCAAGGTTGGTCACTAGGGAGGAAACAAACGCCATGAAACCCCCAACAGTATCCACCCCCTATACCTTCTAAGTCACCAGTTTTTAGTGGTTTTGAAAAATTATAGATGAAGTGCCTATTACTATACAATCTTCACCCTTCGTCTTATCCCAGAATACCTCAGTGGGTGATGAATGGGTAGAGGAAGAAGGGCTAGGCAAGATGTTAATTTCCAATAACTAAAATTTAACCTATAGTAAATTTATGCAAGATTTGTAATCATATTCATTAAACCATTAACCATTTTATTTATCAATTATTTACACATATTGATGGACAGAGGTGGTTGAGCCGCACTAACAGTCCAAATAACTTAAAATCTAAATTTGAGAGACATATCACTCTTTTCGAGGGTTGCCAAATTTTCTTTAAAGCAAGTGAGGGGGTCGCTCAGAAACTGTAGACATGACTGATCTACTTTCTGAGAGGAATTCACACCTTTTGGGCCTAAATGAGAAACCTGGTAGCTCTTTTCAGCCTGATATGTGCGACCTGGTCCGAAAACTAAAAATGTTTTAAACTTGAGCCAGAAATGGCTGACAGTAACCTGTATTGTGGCTGAATGGGTTCAATTTGGCCTTAAGGAGGATCAGCTATGAATTATTATCCATAAAAATATATATCTAAACTATATTTGAAATAAAAATAAACTTGGGAAAATAAAAACTAAAACACAAAAATTAAATCCATGGATCCTATGGGATTGACTGAGTATGGTCGCTAGTTATGTAGTAGGGATTTCTCCCTTGCTACAGGAAGGAACAAATCCCTTCCATCTATAGGATAGAAGGGTAGGGTTCCTATTGGTTGAAAAAAAAAACTGCAAAATAAGATTAGGGCCACGCTGTAGAAACCCTACAAGAAACTATTAGAAAAACTAAGAAATGGCTACAAGCAATCATTGGAGAACCTGCAACAAATTGTAAGCAAATAAACGTGCAAACAAAATGAGTTAAAAATCTAAGCTATCAATGAAAAATGAATGATTATACCTTCTCTATGGAAATGGGCCACCATACCCTAGCTTTGGGATCACCTCTCAATGGAATGGAATCTTTGTCTCAAT
This sequence comes from Pseudotsuga menziesii, assembly GCA_001517045.1. Classification (NCBI taxonomy): domain Eukaryota; kingdom Viridiplantae; phylum Streptophyta; class Pinopsida; order Pinales; family Pinaceae; genus Pseudotsuga; species Pseudotsuga menziesii. The sequence goes on from LPNX010693189.1 coordinate 301,088, forward strand.
GGAGAAATGGAGGAGAGGGAGGGTGAATGGCTTGAGAGGAAAATGGTCTCAAGGCACTCACATGGACATAATAATGATAGGGAGAGAAGGATTATTTTGAGAGTGACCCCCACCCCTGTATTTATAGCTTTTTCCTAGAGATTTAGGGTTTTAAGCCCCTGGTTAGGGCTTTAGCCCCTTTTTCCCAATTATGAGCTCCTTTATGGGTTTCAAGCTCCTTTCAGGGGTTTTAGCCCCTTTTTGGAGGTTTTAGCCCCTATGAGAGTATTTTGGCTCTTTTTTAGCGGTTTTTAAGCCCCTTTTCATATTTTTTAGCCTTTCTAAGGGTGTGGGGGTCAAATGAGGGTCATGCATGGATGTCTTTAGGTGGTGTAGGTCATGTAGAGCTCATTGGTGGATTTTTTGGCTTAACAAGGACCTAAGAAAGAAGTTGTGCCTCTACTTGGAATACCCTTAGTACAATCAAGATTTCTAAACACTAGTAGTATTTCTTCTGGTATTAGGTAGATCCCAAAATGGATTATTTGACAAAGTTTTTTGAATACCATGTTTTTTGAATTCCTACTTACTTTTTCACTCAATGTGAAGGAATTTTTATTGCTTAAGGGCATTGGAGTTGAGAAAAATTAGTCCTTCTACATTTTGAAATCAATTAGAACTTTTCACTCAATATGAAGCCATTTTTATTGCTTAAGGGCACCTGATTTGAGAGTAATTAGTCCTTCTATAGTCCTAGGGAGAGAATGTGCCAATTTGTTTTATAAATTTAAATGGCGCTGTTAGTTTTTCGACATTTTTGGAGTGGCATTTGTCGTCAGACATAAATCCAATCCGATGACTATGCTACACTACTGATGCATTAGTCATTGATTATTCCACTGGCCAAAAGGAAGAATAGTCATATTTACAACCTTGAAATGGTGGAAAAGGTTTTCAAATATCCATCAAATCTGATGATTATGCTAAAGTACCGATGCCTTCAATCCATCGGTGATCTGATAAGTAGTAAGGAGATAGATTAGATTCCATAGTGGAGTGATTCGTCACCTATTCGACAAGGTTGGAGGAGATTTCATCACATAACTATTGGATTTGTATTTCTATTGTACATTGGATGTGTGACAAAGATGAGGAATAGGTCATCGCATAACCGATGGATATGGAGTGCCATTGGAAATCTCCTATTCAACAACGATGCAGGAGAGGTGGTCACATGATCAATGGATTTGGGGTTCCATTGGACATTCGATATTCGACAACGGGGTGCCAGAAATCTAGCGAGTGTATTTCACTATCAGAATTAATGTGAAATTCCACCGACATTTTAAAAGAAAGCAAATTTTCAAATTGACGACATCAAAATGTCAAAAATTGGACATTTAGGTTGTTACAATTTATGGTTAAATTCACTTGTGAGGATATTAAGCTAAAGGCTTTGATGTATGTCAAATAATGGGAAAACCATCATGTAGAGAAAATATTCTATTATTATCTCAGGTAACACTACAACTATTCGACAGGTGGACAGTTGATTTTGTGGGACCTATCAATCCACTAGGAAAAAGAAAAGGTGCAAGATATATCATCACTACAACTGAATATATAACGATATGGGCTGAGGAAACATCGTTAAAGGATTGCACATCTGTGACAATGGAAAGGTTCCTTTTTGACAGTGTGGTTACCCAATTGGATGTCCTAAGATCGATCAAGGTGATCACTTCATTAATCAGAAAATCAAAGCGATCACTGAATAATTATATATACAACACAAGATAAGTACTCCATATCATCCACAAGTGGATGAAAGAGTCGAGGCATTCAACAAGATATTGGAAAATTCACTTAGTATGGTATATGACACAAATCATGATGATTGGGATTTGAAAATCCCTGTGATACTATGGGCCTACAAAATGACATGTAAAATAATGACAAGTCAGAAACCATTCAAGTTAGCATATGGACAAGAAGCAGTGATGGAAATGGAATATATTGTCCCCATTTTACGTATAGAAACAATAATAGGAATGAGTGACAAAGGAGAAATTGAATAAATACTAGTGTAGTTAGTATGAATCGAAGAGGATCACTTCATCACATGATTTCATCAATAATTAGAGAAGGATTGACAAAAGGAATGGTATGATATCCACGTAAATATGAAACAAATTGAGCATAGAGACATGGTTATCCTCTACAGCAACAAGTTTGTGAAGCACTGAAGGAAACTTTAGATGAATTGAATTGGGCCTTACATCATAAATTTCAAAAAACAGAGGTGGAGTATAGTTGCAACCATTAGATAGAGTACTTCTACCAAAAGTAGCGAACAAGAGCTAGCTAAAGCCCTATTGAGATAGCCCGACACGAAACTAAAGATAACAACCGTGAATGGAAAAAAGTGATGATGGGAAATTCTAAAGGAAATTGTATCAAAGGAAAGAGAAATGGCAATAAAAGTTGAACCATGACAAATTTTGGATTTCGTTGATATCAGACAAGGCTCAATTAGGAAATAAATGAAGCAATTACACCAGGAGGAGTGATGATGCAAGTTGGAAAGACCTGGATTTAATGATCAATGCATATGCTAGATTTGCAGAATCAACAGAGGATTTGGTCAATCAATGAGGGATTTGGAAATGATGCTTCAAATCGTGTCATATCCCCACCTAATTAATCACCAAAAGTGTGGACCATGTCAAACACCTAGGGGCACTAAGAGACATTAATTATTTATCCTAGGGAAATTTTTCCAAGTAATTATTATTGAGGCTTATACTTAGTTGATTTATTTTTATTTTTTAATAATATAAAAATTTAATTATGTGGAATTAAGTTCCATGTCAAGAAGGTGTGATTGGGCAAGCCAAATTACCAAGGAATAGATTTAGAAACTGGCAGGTGACTAACAAAAGCAAGCATTTTTTAGAAGAAGGAAAGTGCCAAAAGCTAATAAACTATGTCATAGGAAAAGCAAGAAATAATTGAACAAAGGAGGGTACAATTTCCTTTTGGAGACTCAGTCTTAAAATAAGGATTTTTTCATAAGAAAATAAGTTTTGGTTTAGGCTTGGGTAGACCCAGGTTTACTATAATCAACCAACAACACCCCTAGCTCACTGGCCCTTTTAGCGACAGACCGTAAGCGGCCTGAAGTCTCACCCGAAGTGATTCTAATGGGTTGACCAAAGACTCAAGTGTCTTGGACCAGGTTTTGGGCATCCTACTTGCTACTCACAGCTCTGCTAACTGCAAGGCCTTTATCTCTCCGTGTCGTGCAATATTCTCTTCTCACAGCTCTGCTAGCCATGAGACCTCTATCCTTGCGCAAGTCGCGCGGTCCCTTCCCACGTCACGAAAATTCCACTTACCCACAATATCTCCAACCTTACTACATTGTCGCGCACCGTGTGACACAGAGCTCTTACCCAACGCTAAGTCCTCAACCTGCGGTATCGCGCACCGCAGCTCCTCTACCAGTGCGATATCACCTCTCTGCGATATCCTACCTCCGAGGCTTAGCACACTTAGCGTTGCTCGTGTCGACATGCAAGAATCAACATACAAGACTATTTATACTGCGACTAAATGACTGTTTAAAGCAAGCATAAATGAACCCTCATGCAACCTACTAAAATACTTAAGCTTATATTTCTCCTTCTATGATGCTGCATTTGAATACACACACATACATTTACTATAACAAAGTCCTTGCACAAAATAATAAGTAACGGTAAACAAATACAATCACATGCATTCAACACATAATACGCAGGTTTTACATGGTTCACCCCCAGGATGGGAGTTACGTCCACAGAACTGTGTTTCTCTATTATAGCTCAGGGGAAGGTAAACACAGTTCTGCTGCACCGCATATGTAGCTAGAGATCTTCTGGGTAACTCCGCACACAGCCTGGAGCCCTTCTCTCTTAGATCTCTTCTCTCTTACTATCTCTATATTGTCTCTCTTACAATATACTCTTCCCTCTCTGTTGATCCCTGTGGATCGTTACACTAAAGCTCGATGAGCCAGCTACTGGTTACAGTAAGATACTACAACTAATAACAGAACCAGAGATTAGCTTCTATCACTTTATAATAATCAACAAAACCAACAAAGTGACCAACTACTATCTCCCTAGAAACAACCTTTACAATACAAGATATATCCCTTTATAGGAGGCCCGAAGGTCTCGCCATTACAACACTGTGGGCCTATCCCAACAGTAACTCAAACCCTAATTAGTGATAGTCGGTGTATCTGTACTTGAGGTAGTCACTTTTCATCACACCATAGCTCTCTGCGGTCTTCCATGCTTCCCGGAACTGATCATGGGTACTGTGCACCGCTTCCTGCTCCTATCCTTCGTCTTCAATACCTCGGCCTCATCGCTCCTTTTCCTTTATGAGGGTAGCTAAGCCCTCCTGTCGTCCGTCGCTACCTTAAATGCAGTGGGTGAGCTCTCTCATCTCGTCTGCTCAGGTACCATCACCTTACTTGACTTCTCTATCTTAAAAGTCACGGTTTTCAGCTCTGCTCTGCAGCTGGAAACCTGCTACGGCGTCGTAGCTCCGCTTCTTCTATTTCCGCCAAAACTGTCTGTCCGCCAAAAATAGCAGCTTCTTCTGTAGTTGCAGGACCCTACTCCAACAGTCCCCTAAAACTTACTTGTGGCTCGCCCTCGATCCACTACCAGCGGGCTTCTCCTTCTCTAACCTTTCCTTTGCTTCCTGTGAAGTTTGTTGCAACTTGTCGCAGAGTCCCGCGACTTCATTCTGCATTGCTTCGACACGCTGTCGTGCCGAGTCAAGCGAAACTTGACAAATCTTGGAGTCTTCTATCACATCAATTTCTTCTCTTGCGGTAATGAACTCCTTCACTTTCTGCTCAACTGTGTCGACTAGCTCAGTGATTTTCTCCTGATAGGTTTGAAGCAGGTCATTGATGTGTACCTCCTGCGCTCTTAACCGCTGCGCTTCCTGCTGCAATTGGTTCATCTCCTTTGTCTTCCTCATCTTTTGAAGAGCTACTAAGCTCTTAATTTATTCTTTCATTGCTGCTGCAGTATTCTCTACTTGCTAAATACTTTGCTAGATTTCTACTTTATCCGGCGGCTCATCTAACTTAGCCCATGTGTTCGTCGCATCAGTTAGTACTAACCGTGCTTCTTCGATGCGAGATTGCATCTACGCAGAAGTGAGTCGAAAGGCTTCTACTCATGCTTTCTGGTCTGCCTGGGAGGTGTCTCATATGCAAACCTCAAGCTCGATGATCTGCACTTCATGGTCTGCCTTCATCCTGGCCACTACTTCGTCCATCCTAGCCATGGTTTCTTCCATATCCTTTGCTCTGTCTGCAACTCTTCTTAGCTTTTGTGGGGTAGGCAACGCGAACTCGATGTTACATTTGGGTAGCTCTAATGCGATGCTCTGTAGTACTTGAGAGAGTTTCTGATCCCTGTATTGATATGTTTTTAACTTGTATGCCTTTTTCTGATAACTGGTAGCGAGTGCCGCATTCTGTTGCTTCAGCTGCGTATTCTGTTTGTAAGTCGCGAGATTTCTACTCTTGAGCTCTGTGCTTAGCTGCTGCTGGATCATATGCAACTGATCAATATGAAACTCTGCAAGTTTAACCTTGATGGATTGCCTAAACTGAACTGGTGGGTCCTTCATTATCGCAGGGAATCGAATGCTCCCTGGTGGAATCAATACGGTATTGAGGCGATCTTTTGCTAAGCTTTCCTCGCGGGACATCGACGGTGTTGAAGTTTCTCCAGCGGTCGCCTTTACCGGTGGAATGTGCATCATGGAAGTCTTCTCTGTGATTGTTTTTAAGTCTAGAATCTGCTTTTCTACTGCACTCTGTATCTTTTCCTGTGACATCTTCATCACGACAATGAGTCCTTCAATGTGTCACACGTCCTTGTTGCGATGAGTTCATAGTCACCGTCTGTTAATGCGGTCTTCAGAACTGGCTTTGAGGTTTTCTATTTTTTCTTCTTCTATGTCTCTATGGTGTCTTGTCCTCCATTCTTTGTCGTATGTGCCTCTGTTGGCCCTTTCAGTGGATATTTTCTCTTTTCACCTAGTGGTGGCACTTCTGTTGTTCCTTTTGCCTGGGTCTTCCCTTTGTCTTTTCCCTTTTCTGATGGGTCTGTCTGCGCAGTATCTGATGACAGTGGTGTGGTATCTTCATATTATTACTGCCATTGGTCATCCAAGTCCTTGATAATGTCTTCGACATCCTTCGCTGTCATTCTGAACCAGCCATTAGCCCAATCGTCCCTTTTAGTCCTTTTTGTCCTCAGATAGATTATATGGCTGTCTACCATAAAATTAAGCCAGTTATCATATATGTCCATGGTCTCCATGCTGATCTGTGGTGATTCTTGGATAATTTTCTTCAACATCTTATAGTATTCATAGAATACTATCATATTAACCTTTTTCTTTGCTTGGTTGTTGTTGTCCCATAAGCTGGCATAGCGCATGCCTCTGGGCGCTCCACTTGCGATCTGTGGAAACTGGGTATTGGGCGGCTCCTTCTAGCCGATGAATGCACATAGTATAAGCAGCCACGAGAAATGGAAAGTTTGTTTTGCTTCATCCTTGGCTTCCAAACAATATACCTGAAGCATATTTAATAAAAATAAGGACCAATTGAACTGCTCTCCCTTTGTAACTTGTATGGCCAGGTTGATTACTGATCCTATGACTTCCTTTGGTCGGACCTTGGTTAGCAATCTTCCTGCAAGCAGACTGGCTATAAATCTGAGTGTATCATTTTGTAAACTTGTGATGTCATAAGCCCTGCCTCCTCTCTGTAGCTGATACTTATTAAATAAGGCTGGTGGCAGCTTGGAATCCTTGGTCTTTCTTGTTGTTTGTATCTCGGGGTCTTTACCAGTCTTGGACAGCTCAGTGATGTGGTGTATCAAGTCGATGTTTAGGTCGACCCTGTTTCCTAGCCAGAGATAACCTCCATGTACACACGAAAGTAGGACATGCACCATGGCATTGACCTCTGCACCACGTCCAAAATGGGGTAGTCTCAACAAATCGAGCAGACCTGAGCACTCAAGAATCTGGACATGTGCCATGGGAACAAATTCATCTCTACATGTCCTTAGGTTCTTCTAAATCACAAGATACTGATCTGGCTTGAAGTGAGGGTACGTCTTATCATCTCCCAGGTTATAATATACAAATTTAACAACACCAACATATCCTACTAGATCTCCATTTTCCTTTACTCGAGAATCTATTGGCGATATGGGAACAGTAAGCTTACCACTCTTGGGGATTTTGACCTCTGGAGCGCCTTCAACTCATGGTATGAGGTAGTCTGATGCACTAAGGAATTTGTCTTCCGGCTCTGAACTGGATCCCTCTATTAGTTGGGAATGGCTCCTCGTCTTTGGTGGTTCTCTGATTTGTGACGAGCTCGGCGGGATACCCTTAGATGACGTCGTCATGGGAGCTGCAAGGCCAGTACGCTCGAACCTTTTCAGTAGCACTTCTAGTGGTTCGTCCTCGAACAGAACCCAGTCTGTGTAAAACGATGGATGTGCAATGGCTGCAAAGTCTGGAAATCTCTGCACTCTATAACGGGATGAACTCTGCACAGGGAGAACTTAAGAATGTACTCTACAGTTCTCAGCTCTTTGGAAATGTAGCCCTCCCAAATGAATAATTTCTGCTTTTATGCTGAAGGCTAGAATCCCGGATGCAATGGTCATCTAGACTGAACCCGTCGGTCGTAATAATTACATGGACAAGACCACACCCATCATTTGATCCTCAATAAATGCTAAAATCTGATCAAATTTCCCTCGAAGCGTGTGTACGGGCGCTGGTCTCGTCGAAGATTTTCCAAATCTGGAAACTTAATTATGCTGCTGCCAAATCTATGGTAAGGGATACCAATCATTTCCTCATTAACTGCTTATCAGAGGGTGATTTGATTGGCCCTCTATCGGTTGCAAAACTGAATATGTGGCACGGGGGAACATCGCATTACTGCGCTGAACATCGCATCACCTGTGCAAACAAACAAGCGTCTTTTTTTTTTTTACACTCCACTGATGACTTGCACAAAATGAACCAACCTTATGGGATTCCTCATACTTAGAAAATACCTGCCAGTGTAGACTAGTTCCTGGTGCGATGCCTCCTTTCAACTACACTGGACATCTGTACCACCATAAATTGGTTAAGCTAGGGCTGAGAGGTGGGGTGGCTATCACTATAGAGCTTAAGCCTACTGCCATTAATCCATGTGGGAAGAATCTCCCCATTCAGCTGGCTGAGCTAAACGGTACCTCCCTCTGTAACTTGTCGTATCTGATATGGCCCCAGCCAATGCGTCTTGAACTTTCCTGGAAAATTAATGAATTTACTGTCATAGAGGAGCACTAGGTCTCCGATCTGGAAAGTCTTACTCTTAATGTGTCTGTCATGCCAAGATTTTTCCCGTTCCTTCTGCACTTTTTGATGGAATCCAGTGATGAATTTGTCTTCTTCTAAGGCAAGCAGTTGTGTTATCCTTTCCTCCATTGTGTCTGTATCAGTCATCCTGGTAATCTGATCAATTCTTAAACTGGGAAGAATATACTCCATAGGCATAACAGCCTCCTATCCATACACCAAGCTAAAAGGTGTGTGTCCCGTAAGTTTCTTGCATGTGGTCATGTACGCCTATAATACAATGTTAACTTTGAGGTCCCAATGTAGTTGAAAGGAGGCATCGCACCGGGAACTAGTCTATACTAGTAGGTATTTTCTAAGTACGAGGAATCGCATAAGGTCGGTTCATTTTGCGCAAGTCATCAATGGAATGTAAAAATAAAAATAAAAAGATGCTTTTTTGTTTGCGCAGGTGATGCAATGTTCAGCACAGTAATGAGAAGTTCCCCCATGCCACGTATTCAATTTTGCAACCGACAAAGGGCCAACCAAATCACCCTCTGATAGGCAGTTAATGGGGAAATGACTGGTATCCCTTATCATAGATTTGGCAGTAGCATAATTAAGTTTCCAGATTTGGAAAATCTTCGACGAGACCGGCGCCCATACACACGCTTCGAGGGAAATTTGATCAAATTTTAGCATTTATTGAGGATCAGATGACGAGTGTGGTCTTGTCCATGTAATTATTATGACTGTCGGGTTCAATCTAGATGAACGTTGCATCCAAGATTCTGGGCTTCAGCATAAAAGTAGAAATTCTTCAAGTGGAAGGGTTACATTTGCAAAACCCAAGAACTGTAGAGTACATTCTCAAGTTTTCCCTATGTGCAGAGCTAATTCAGTTACAGAGTGCTGTGCTTTCTAGATTTTGAAGCCATTACCTGTCCACCGTATTCAACCAAGGGGGTTCTGTCCAAGGACAAACCCATAGAAGCCATTTTGAGAAGATTTAGCCGTCACATCCTTCTAGCCGCCATGACGAAACTGCCCAAGGTTGTGAAATTAGATGCATCATAGGTCAGAAAGCCACCATGGATGAAGAACCAAGCCCAGGATATCGAAGACATCATCAAAAGCTCTACCATAGAGAGGAAGAACAATGAGCCGATCACTGAAGATAAGAAAGTAGAGAAGAAGAAAGATGAGAAGATCACTGCAGATAAGGCAGCAGAGCCGAAAAAAGATGAGAAGAAATCTCCCACCAAGAATAAAGTAAAAATGAGAAAAAGACGACAATGGGAGAAGGAATATGCCCTATCTAATCAGCTAAGAGAAGAACAAGAGATTTCCGAGGCAAAGAACCGACAATCTACAAAACATAGGCATCATGACCACCTGGAGCGATTTACTAAGAAGAAAAGTGAAACAGAGAAGCAAATCTAGCAAGCCGAACTCTAGCAGGAAGACAAAGGATTGTTCTTGGAATGGAATTCATAGTTTGTATTGCGCGCATACGAAAGATTCCAGCCCGAGTGACATATCTTGGGAAGGCAGGAAGATATATATCTATATGTTCCTTATAGCACGAGCTCCAGTACAGAAAAGGGGGAGTTCTCGTGATACCCGGGATTTGAATCCTTATACTACCAGACGGGATAGCAAGCCCTGCCAGCAATGGAAATGTGAACAAAGTGCGATATAAAGGCTAGAGAGACCTACAAACTAACTAAAATAGAGGACTCCATTATTAATCAAGCTTTGCTTGACTCGGCACAACAGCGTGTCGAAGCAATGCAGAATGAAGTCGCGGGATTGGGCGACAAGCTGCAACAAACTTTGCAGGAAGCGAAGGAGAGGTTAGAGAAGGAGAAGCCCGCTAGTAGTGGTTAGTTCCCAGTGCGATGCCTCCTTTCAATCCATATTCCAATTTTCAATTTCCTATTTTTGGGTGTCAAAAGCCAAAAACTCAGGTTTTTGTTGAAGTTATTTGTTGTGTTCCCGGTTTCCAATTTGTGATATTTTGGACCCCAGATATAAGAAACATTGTTTTTTATTTATGATACTGTTCATCTTCTGACTTCTGAATTTTTCTTTCCTATATCAAAAACTAGATATCCCACATGTTTTTTTTTTACTAAATGATCGATTCTCAATTTGTGATTCTCAATTTTTGGAAATTGGAAATCGGAAACCATGAAAATTGAACCTTGTAAAATCCTATGTTCTATTCCGTTGCCTCGATATAAGTCGTCCATGCACACGAAATATATGGCCTAGATTCTTTTGGTTTTTTTCTCTTAGGTTTTTAAAGTTCAAAGTTACGAATTCTTTTTACCATTTTTCTTGTGATTTTTCACTATGCTCAGGGTTTTGACTTGTCCATTTTCTCTTTTCCCCAGTGCACAAACTTGTGTTTTTTTTAGCGTTTTCACTGGTAATTTTTCATTGCCTAACCATTTTTTTCCTGTTGTAATTGAACTCATGTCATTATCAAACATGGTTCCCAAGATCCAATCAGAGAAGGAATCCACCACATCTAGGAACACCAGGTCGAAAATGGCTCTTCAAGAGAAGAAGAACAAAGACCCCAATGTCATTATGTTTACTAACATTAGTGGGTGCGTTTTTGATAGCTTATATCTAGACTGGTCCATAATTTACTCCGTCTTTGATAATGACTATTTTTCCTTTGTCACCCATGACTAACCCGCCTATCTCTAGATTCGTAATTCCCAGCTCCACTGCATCGCTACCAGACCTCCATTCATTCCCTATACAGACCTTGTCAAGGGGGAATTGGACCATGTCAACACTAAGGGGTGCTCGTTTCATGACACAAATAATATCCCTATTGCTTTGTTCCTTCCTAAGGTATTATCTAGGGATTATGATTTGGAACCTCCCAAACAACTTCTCTTGTCAAACGTTTTTGATGAAAATCTCTCCAAGTTCAATTACGAAGAAGTAGTCAAATCATGGCTGGAATACCAAACATTAGTTATTCCTGCTTCACTTCCGGCATATCCAATTTCCTGGTTCAGAGAACCCTTCTCATTGTTGGTAGCCATGTTTTTTTAGTTGTATGGGTCGCAAAACTCTTCCTCGTTCAAAGCGTAGTGGGTTCCTATGGCGTTCCATATTTTTCTCATAGGTGATTCTTTCAATTGGGGGCAAATTTTGTCCTACAATTTGTGAGATGAAATTGAGAAGTATCAGAAAACCCCGACCAACCAAAATCCATATTTCTATATGTCAAGGTTTGTGATAGATGCATTCTAAGTGTCTTATTATTTCTAGATCTAAATTGGTATTGGGACAATAAATTTCCACCCGCACATATATATTTCTCCAATAGGTGGGAAGATAACTTCATCCCACGGGATTATGAGTTGTGTGACCTATTTCTTTTGTCAATGCATTTCAAAACTTTCAAGACTAATCCTCCTGCGTTCTTTGAAGGTGCTAGGTCACTAATTTCATTATATCATGACTGGTATGTAGGAGAATATTTCTCTTGCATAATAATTTGGGGAATCAATACAGTCCACTTGCTTCCCAGGATAGTCCCCGATTGCATGGTGCTGTAAGAGTTTTCTTATCAGACTATCATCAATGGGTTTTTTCCCAAGTTGACAAAGCATAGTAAAAGGGATTGGCCCAAATTTCCTATATCTCTTGACTCTTCTGTGTTATAGAACCCCACCCATGCATCCCTGCTGGGTAAGGAAATTTCTGTTATGAATTTGGGGGAGGAATCCAAGAGAATGCATGACCCAATGGCATATTTATCGAACCTCTTTGCATGTGAACATGTTGGATTTCATTATGTGGATGAAAGTGATCCCGATGATTCCATGTTCTGAGCAGCTACATATTTTCAAAAATCGATGAATAAAGTCACTAATCGAGACACCAAGTTCCATATATACAAGTATGAGAAGGATATCAAGGTAAGAATTATCCATGAAAGGCAAGATAAACTCAAAATAAAGAAAAATATTTAGAAGGAGAAAAAAGAAAAGGAGGCAAGAGAAAATGCATCAAGTTCTGCTACTACCCTTGTTTCTCTACCCAAGGACAAAGGTAAAGGTGTCCTTGAAGGCCCATCCAATTCTCATCTTACTACAATGGAAGATACACTACAGAAAGGGGCATAATTCAATAAAAATATTGAATTAATCAGCTCCAAAATATAGACCCATGTAGAGATGGATGAAACCCAAAATAAGAAAAAAAATATTCAATTGATATAAGAACATACTAAACTACAGGAAGATCCCACAAAAGAAAATCCAATGTCTTTCCTCCCTATTGTTATACAAGAGCAAGCCCCTATGCAAGAAGCTTCTGGACAAAAGGTAATTTATTTATCTTCAGCTCAGATTGAAATTCATTATGTGCATAGTGATATGGAAATGGAAGAGTACTATGATACTAACCCAGAATCTATTTTGACTACCCTCTTTTCATCCATTCCCAAGATCCAAGGTTTTCCCAATATGTTAGGTTCATCATCTTCCTAGAAATCATATTCAGAGATAAATTTCTCACCAATTATGGGAGATACTACTAGCATTCCCACAATTTCAGTTGAATCACCTATTTATACTTATCCTCCTCTCATTTCACCACCTCAACCTATCATAACGTCCCCAATTCCCCAACTTTCTCAGGAGGACATTCCTTCTGCCTCTATGACTCTTCCTCTCAAAGAAGTTATACCTATATATAATCCTTTTACATCCCTTACTTTTACCTCTCCTTCTGGTCCTATGAATATCCCTCCCCTCAACATAGAAATTCCATTAAACCAAACCCAAACCAATCCCCTAGTTACCATTGACCACCAAACCACTTCATCATCAGAAGTGATGGCAAATTTTGGAGAGGATGCAGTGGTATCAATGGGAGAATAATCTTGGAGAAAAAAGGACAAAGTAGTGGTAAAGAGGGGAGCAAAGAGGTCGAGAGAAAATTCTTCCAAATAGGTTCCTTCTCATAATCAGGTGATTTGGAATTCATACACCACTGACTTTCAACAAGGAGCATTGGACACAATAACTTCCATGGGAGTTTTTACAGGTGCAAATTTTGACTAAGTTTCACAACTAAGTTTGTTTCTTGGGGATAAAGAAAAAGAACTACAGAAATCCAAACTATATTTCTAAGCAGTAGAGCATAAACATGAAAAATATGCTAACCATCTAAATCAAAAGCATGAAGAAACATTTCGGCATTCACAGTAGAAAGCTGAACAACTTAAACTACATCTTGGGAATGCCGATGTTTTAAATATTAAGCAAGCAGAACAAATTGTCCTCATTAATCAGTAGTTGAAATATTCCCAGATAGCATCAAAAGTGTCCTCCTTTATATGCCTAACATCAAAAGAATTCAAACAGGTACTATGTAGAGTGCATCAAGAGTTCCGTTAGGACATGGTAGATATGTACACTTGTTTCGATGAGATGCAAGGGTCGTATTAAGAGTTTAATAAGCACTCCAAAACCCTCAAAACCCACCATAATCTCCTGAGAACAACATCTATGGATTTTGAAAAGGTGATAGGTTGGAAAAATCATATTAAAGAAAAACTGTATGATATACCAATCTTCGACAATCTGCAGGCTAAAACCACTGAGGTTACTATTGGGACATGGGAAGGTATATGCGACTCAGTGGAGAATCTAATAAATGAAGGAAAGAAGGCTTGTGAGTGTAATAATTTAATTTTCAATTATATTAAGGAGCTAGAACAGTATTCACACATGAAGTGTTTGAAAAAATGTGCAATAGAATCAACAGGAGACAAAAAAATAGCTGGAATAACACGTGTGAATGGTGCTAATTGCTGGTCATATTATTATAATACACCATTTATATGTTATGTTACAAATTTATAATACATTGGAAAAAATTTGAGTGGCTCTGGAAACCAATTGGGAAGGTACAAATGTCATGATGAGATTTGACCTCAATCCCCCCTAGGTGGATCAATGGAGACACAAATCAGCCCAAACAGTCATGCATTGTTGTGTGGACATGGATCAGGTGATGTGGGGTCATCATAACACCTTGGCCTATGTGGGTGTGGAAGAATAGGTGGGTTAGAGGCCCTAGGTGGAATTAAATGCACCAAATCAACCCAAAATTGGACAAGATCTACCTCTAGTTCTCCTAGTCATCAAAAATATCCACATTCAATTAATGGGAGCACACCAGCAATGATGAGCATGCACATTTGGATAGTTGACTGAGCTATAGTGCTCATGTGGGTATGAATGCACCAATTTAGCTGGTTATTAGTCCAACTAAGCACCCTATGTCAAAAACCATAGTGTATTAATGCAATAGAATTGACTAAGGAGTTAAAATAAGGTACAATGGATATATTAATGCTCCTACACCCCCCCCCTTAATCCAAAATTAGTACAATTTAATCAAAAATATTTATTAAGGCCTTGGCAACTAAGGCACAACTCACCTTTTACAACAATGTTTATTAATCCATGTAACCGAGGTAAGGAGGAAAACCTAATGGGACAAAACCTCCCCTCAAAAATGGATATGGAAGAGATCAAACATGTCTTCAGTGGGTCCTCTTATTCACTTGAATGAGCTGAAAGAATAACTTCTTCATGATGGACTTGGTGAAGATGTTGTGGATGCCAAGATCATGCATCAATGCCTCAAAGTGTTGTGAACAAAGATCATGTGGAGAGGCCCTTTTATGGTCATCATTTGATGATGGAGGGAATAATAAGAATGTATCTTGCTGCAAGAACACTCTGATATAATAGCATAATAAGGCATAAAAAATATATTTCTGCAAACTCTTTCCCAAATAACATCAAAACATTCAACAAAATATGCATTATGTGTAGTTTCCATATCATGAATAAAACCTTGGATGCTTCTCCCAATTTGATGAAGCACCTTCACAACTATATAAAAAAGCTCATGAGGCTCTTAAATATCAGAATATATGTCATACACATCAGAAAATATCAGAAGTATGGTGTCTCCATGAGCAAATGGATCCATAGGAATAGGAGAGTGAGCAACTGGATCACAATTGCAATTGAGTGAACTCAGAAGGTCTGGAGACTTGAGATTTGAACCATGGGTGGAGAAATCAAGTCTAGACATATGTAATAGAATTCCCATGAAGGCCAATGATATGGATGTCCAATCAATGAAATACATACAATACATAACAACAACATCTACAAGAGACATAGCATTGGAAACTAGGAAATTTTCTGAATTTCTAACTAGTAAACTTGAGGGTTGATGGGTAATTTGGTCATGCAATGGTTGGAGAAATGAGTCAATGACTGTCAAAGGATGTGTTGATGTATTTGTAACTTTAGAATGTATTCACTTGTATATTTTATATATTGTATTTCATTGGTCCCTGATGTTCCTATCGGGAGAATCATTATTGTAATCAAGTCATGTAAAGTCATAGAGATTAACCCTACTTTGTAAGTCCGGGGAAAAGTCCCCACAGTTGAGGGGCACTAGGTTTATTAGACTCTCCTAGAGAATTCAGCCCTAGTAAGTAAGTTTCAAGACAAAAACTAGTATAAATAGAGAGTGAGCCTCTCTATTTGAGACATACACTCACCCAGCTATGGCGCATAGGTGAGAGAAGAGGAGCTCGCACAAGTGAGAGAGAGAAGAGTTGTTGGAGATGATCTTTCTATCTTTGGGTTTTACTACTACCATTGGTGATCATTATATCTATGAGGGAGTCACAGGGTTTTCTCCGTTTAGGTTTCTAGGAGGAAAAATATTTTTGTCTCTTATCTCTTGTGATTATTGCTGTGCATGTTATTCTCTTAGATAAGATCCTAATATCATATTGACTAAATGATAAAAATATAACATGGTATCAGAGATAACCTGAGAAGAATAAATTGTGCAACTGTAGAAGCTAGGGATTCTTACTTTTTTTCTCTCTCTCCATAGGTCATCAACAAAATGAGTCTAGGATAACTCTCCATTGAAGGGCGCATCTTTCTGTCGAAGCAAAATTTGATTCCAGGCATTTTCAGTCACTCCTACAGGAAATTAGGGATTTTCACAGAAGATGAATTTTTGAGTGAGCCTAGCATAGTATTTCTCTCCTCCTCAAAATATAAATTTATAGACCAAAATTGAAATTTTTGGTTGTGTAAAACTCCGAGAAATTCAAAACGTAATTTGACCCCAGACCAAAAAACCTTAAAATACTAAAACTAGTAGTTTTGGTACATTCGCTATATATCAAGATTGGAGAAGTCTCAAAATATGAAATATTTATAGGCTGAAGAAAAATTCATGGTGAACATGGTGTAATAATTTCATCCTCATATTCGCTATATTATGGGAGATATGATACCTCCAATTCAAGGTTCCAGTCTATCCAAGGATTCATCCCTAAACAAGACACCTTGGGAGAATTGCTATATGTCGGGCTAAAAGGTTCCAAATTTAATTTCATAAGAATTTCTATATAGGGCACATATTGTACATTATATGGTAAAACTTTTAGACTCTGAAGGTGAAATAGTGACATGTGGAAGTATGTACAAGTTCGCTATGCGGAACAGTCCTGAAATAAGTCACCTTGAGAAAACTCTCATAAGTCCCAATTGGTGAGACAAATTATGCTCAAACCTACTGTGTTGGAAAGAGAACAGACGAGGATGCTTCAGTGAAAAGTTTTAGACATAGAGGAGCAGCAATTTTGGATATATTACAGAAACAATAGAAAAAACGTCTATAGAATAAATTGGAAAACTAGGACTTCGTATTCCGAGAGCTTCCCTCCACAGTTTTCAGAAAAGGAGTACATTGGACAGCTCTCCTTGAGGAGGTGAATCTTTCTATCCAATAAGATATTAAATATTCCAAGTTTTGAAAATTATGGTTTCTTTGAAAAACCCTAGATCAACCAGATCTAGAACTAGGACAAACACCTTAAATCAGTAAGATCTAATATTTGGTGATTTACATTTGAGGTTCTCATTTCAAAATGACCTGTCGCACTAGCTTGATAAAAAATTTGGTGAAGCTGAAAACTTCTGAGCATGGAAGTATAGGATCTCACTGGTTCTTGAAGAAAATGAATTGGACACCTACATAAGTGGAGAGGTTCCAGCTCCAGAGGGAGATGAGTCTAAGACCCTACACAAGAAGAACTTGGCCAAGGCAAAGAGTATTATTGTTGATTCTATCAAAACAAGTGTCTTCCCTAAAGACACCGAAAGAGATGTTTGATTCCTTAACCAAGCTATTTGAAGGGAAGAACTTAAATCAAAAGAAGTATAGGAACTATGTGATCCTTAAAGAAATTAACTTGGATCAGTACTTCAGTAAGAAAGGTTTAGGAGAAAGAGGAAGATGTGGCTAAGGATAGAGCCAAGAGAATCATTGCAGATTCTATCCATCATGTTTCATCTCTGAAAACACCAAAAGGAAGTGTTTGTTGCTATGATGAAGTAATCGAAGAAGAAAAATATATTGTTATAAACACCTTGAATGGCCTCCTAGGATCATAGGATTCATTCATTCGAGGAATTTGTACCAAAAGGAATTAATTACATTCAGCATACTTTGGGAAGAGTGCATACAAGAAGAAGCTCGACTCATAATAAAGAGAAGAGAAGATGGCAGCAACTAAATATCAAGCTCTCACGATTCAAAGAAGATCCCTCAAGCGATGAGGAATATGAAGGACTCAATTATTGAAGACCCTCTTATCCATCTTAGAATTTGGATAAGAAATGATGTTGTTATGAATGAAGAAGATGATGAAGCTGAAAGAAGGAGTCTACCCAGGAAACAAATAAAGATAAGTATTCAATTGTCATTTCATGATATTGTTTTGTTATGCATTTTTCTATATTCAGTTGATGTGTTATGCATAATAGAATGTTTACATTAATGGTAGTATACTACTAATATGCATGTGATGGGTAAGTAGTTCATGCTGCAATACAACTATCCATTGCTAGTTATCGCGAATGAAACCTCTTTGCTGACATATTGGATTAGTGCACAATCTCAATGATGTCACGGTAGAGATGGAGGGCATATAGAAAGTTTCTGTGAGATATGGATGAATGTTGTATTGGATAGAATAGTTGCACGATTATATCTTTATGCATAATAATTTTCCATTATGAATATGCCTTATTAAATGTTTCTAACCATACAACTAATTCATTTGAATTGTAGGAAATATCGTGTACAATCACCTACAAAAAAAGAAGGATGACACTTGTTTCGAAGAACAAGCATTAGAGGAAATTTAAACTCAAAATGGGCCTTTTAACCCTCCCTCAAATTCCATTTCATCATGTGTTAACCAATGAAATTTCTTTAAATTTGAAATACCATATAGGTCTTAAACACTTTTTTAATATAAATTTGGGGATAGGTATTGTTAACATCATTATTTAGCAGGGGGATGAAAAACCATGATGTAGAAGAAATAATAGGTTGCTTGTCGAACCTTGTTAAAAGATATATTGTAAGAGTATTATGATACCCCAAAAAGTGATCCCGTTATCATAGATCTGATGGTGCGAATTGAAAGGATACAAATCAATGGCCATGATTGTCTCCACACTCTCGGAGGTGTGAGGAAGATAAAGTATGTCCGGGCGTTTATCAGGTGCACAAATCAACGACTATAAATCTGGCTCAGGTAGATCCACAGTTCATATCTAATCCGCCTTGTGAAGTTGCATGTTGGTTAAAGCAATAGAGCTCGGCGGAATTGAGTACATACCACTCGATCCAACGGTGATGAGATGAAGGCATGTCACATCAACAATTGAGGGTAATTTCGGAGACAAAACTTGCACGGAAGATAAATCCAAGGCACCCAGTGGAATTGGTTATGAGGCAAGTGATCTAACGGTTGAGAATTAATGATAAAATGGATCAACAACATTCTGGAACATAAACTTGCGCAGTGGTTAAAATAATGGAGCCCAACGGAATTTGGTAGGTGTCACCCAATCTGACGGCTCACAAATAAAGGTTGATCTCATCTATGGCTGTAGATGATTCCGGAGCATAAAGTTGCGTGAGAGATAATGCTAGGAAGCTCAGTGGAATCGAGTATTTGATTCTTGATCTAACAGTGGAGGAATAAGGTCGATCATATCAACGGTTGGAAATGATTTTGGGGTGAAACGTTGCATGATGTTTATAATCGGGAAGCCTGGCAGAATGAGGTACGTGGCACGTGATCAAATGAATGGAGATTAAAGAGGGATCAGATCAATGGTCTTGAATGAATCCGGAGAATGGAAGTGCGCGACAGATAAGGATAGGAGGTGGTCGTGAAATATAAACCGCTGATCCATGTGGCTGAATGTGGTAGATTCCAGAGACGAAAGCAGTTTATGGAAAACTGCCCAAAGCACGCTCCGGAGTGGGTCCTATAAAAGAAAGGTTGACTTCTCTCGTGATTATTTTATTTGCTTGGGATGGGTGAAAAGGACTAGATGATTCGTCAGCTTCCATTTGTCAGTTTCAGGCATGCTCCAAGCACACGCCTCTACAGTCAACCAGGTAAGGCTTAAACCCCGTAGTTCCTTCGTCCGAATTACCATTGTTAATTAAGTAATGGACCAGGGGAAAGGATTACCAATATTTGGTCAGGTCGTAGATGATAGAGAGGATTTTTTAGTAGATAGAGACAGGGGCGTGTGCGACCGCTTCTTATCTATAGGGAGCGTGTCTATCAGTAAGGAGAAATTGTTGTATTACAACTCACAAGGGAACGATGTATTGAATGCATGTAAATCTTTTCTGTACTATTTCTCTATTGAGCAAACCCTCCATTTCCCAGAGTTCACAGAGTGGTGTGCTATCAACTATTCTCCTTCCCAGAGGATTATTGTGAGTCCGTCCGCGTCCAGAATACTTTGTAAGCTTGATGCCACAGTCATCAGGGAAAACCTCAGTTTGCCTGAAAATTACCCTATTAATCGTGAGTCGGTAAATGAGTTGGTCTTTGCTGAGTTTTACAAGAATTGTAAAAATGAAAGTTGCTTCCAATTCCTGTCTAGTATTCTGAAAGAAGGTCAATCCCTTAATGGTCTTTTCCTGCCTTACCCTGTGTACATTTTTAAGGATGAAGTCCAATTGATAGTATCCCTGGTCTGTCAAGCATTAGGTCTGGATGATGATTGTCATGTGGGTGATGTCACCGTTGGTTTTTTATTAAGAATAAGTTCCTTAAGCTCGGATTCCCAGTCAATCCCTGTGTTTAATTTAGACGAGTATCTCGCTGAAGCAATCCATCTTCAGTTAACTGAGTTTCCAAAGGTTCGGTTCTTTAGGTTTTAGACCTACTTGCTCAATATGTTGTTATGCTCCAATTTCATCGAGTTGAAGTTTTTAAGTACTCTATGCTCTTCTGATTTTCCCAAGCAAATCAACATGTTCAAATTTGCTAGTTTGATCATGTCGAAAATGTACAAAATGTTGTTTGATGAGGAATTGCCCTGTGTTCTAGACGAAATAAAATGTTTAATGTAGTCTTCACCAGAGGATCGGGTTGGGGACTGGTTCTTGTACAAAGATTACATTGTGTTAAGAATATATGGGTTTACTGGTCAGCCTTATAGGCCTCCCTCCTTTTTAATCCCGAGGATCTTCGCACTAGAATTCATGAGGCAGAGATTGCTATCTGAGGAAGAGCATTTTGGTGCTTTCAAAAAATCTTCAAACATTAAATTTCCACTTAAAGTCGGCTCTTTCATTTTTAAAGGTAAAGGCGCCTTACTATTCATAGAGAAATTGCTGGAGAATATGGATTTCCAAAAGGATTCAAAAGTGAATTACGATCCCCACCATGTGACTCATTAAGGAAGCAGGCCAACAAGAATAAACCATTTGAGCACCAGCTTATTGAGGAGTTAGCTGAAACAACCAATTTGCTGCAGTTTACTAAGAGATCAAAGTCTGATGAAGAGGCACATAATATACCTGTCACAACAACCCAAACAACAGAAGGTGCTAGTATTGTGATCAAGAGGAGTTTGTTTGAAATTGAGAGTATGGATTTGGATGAAGATGGGTCCCATAAAAAGGAAAAACTGCTTGAAGGTGGTGAAATTGTAAATGAGGAAGTTTCTGATGGTTTCAAAAGGGTTGCCATAGTTCCTATGAAAGCTGTGCAAGTAAGTCAATTCTATTTTAAAAATGTAGAGGGTGATGTAAACAGTTCAGAATCAAGCCCGGTATTTAAGTCAAAGGAAGAACTCAAAGCCAACTATATGGAGAAGAGGAAATAGTCTCTGGAGGAGACAAGAAATTTGCTCCTGTGAGTGAGAAGTTTATTCAGTTCAAAAAACTCTCTAGTTTCTGCTAGAGATGCTGAGAGAAATACATTCCAGATGGCTATGGTAGGCAACAAGAAGATGTCTGAAATGGATATCTAGTTGGAAAAAATCAGTACTTCGGATAAAATACAACTTCACAAACAAACCAGTGATATCATTTACCTAGACTTATTACAAGCCATGGTAAAGATTAATAAATTGCAAGTTTTGATAGACAAATTAGAAATTCAATTGAATCATGAGAGAGTTGAGAATAAAGCAAATGTCATCCAGATCAGGAAGCTGCAAACAGACATTGTTAGTTCAGATAAAACCCAGGCAGTTAAGAGGATGCTAGAGGAAAAGGACAATGCACTCCAGGTCCTAAAGAAAAAGATGAAGATCCCAGGTGCTGAACATGTTCAGTCCTATGAGTTATTGGCTCTCAAAGAAGAGAAGGATAAAGTCCATCAAGAGATGATGGAGTATAAAGGAAGAGCTGGGGAGCTACAGGAAGAAAAAGACAGGTGGGAGGATGAATAGAATGACCTGTTATCTCAAATTTCCTTGATGAAAAGGGATCAAAATGATGAGAATGAAATTATGGAGGATTTAATGAGTCAGACTCCCATTGGTGAAGATTTGTCCATTATGAATATCAAAAAGCCATTGGATGATTTCTCTGCGGATTATTTTTTGGTGCCTATGTCCCAGGTAAGCTTAAAAGATGAAGCAATTAAAGAATTGAAGGCAGAGAATGAAAAAATAAAATCTGAATTGGCCAGAGTAAGTGAAAGTAAAAAAAAACTATTGCAGGACAAAAATCAGTTACAGAAAAAGTCAACGAGCTAAAGGAGAAAAGCATCGGGAAGGGCCCTCTGCAGGGAGCAAAATATATCATCTGGGGTACCTTGTCTATAGAGATTACCAAATTCCGGCACTATCTAAATTTTATTAATGATTTGAATATACTGATAAATTTGGCTCACCAGAGATTAAAGCTGCTAAATGAACACATGGAGAGAAGACCTCTTACTACAGCCCAGAACACACTGAATTTTCTAAATTCACTGACATATCAGAAATTGCACGATATGGGGATAAAAGACAGAATATCAATAGTGTTGTGGGCAAAGAAATTCATACACAAGCATCACTTAATGAAAACTGTCCAAGATAAATTAGAAGAATTGCTATTGCAGGTTAATAATTTTAAACAGGATTTTAAGGAGCTGTTCGAGGACACATTGCCTTCCTTCTGGCATGAGGAGAGGCAGATGTTCTCACAAGAACACTATCATAGCTTGCTTGTTCAGTGTCGCATGGACCACTCCAAATTTAATGATTTGGAGAAAATCCTAACAGGGAAAACTATTGTGGATATGTTAACAGAAGATTTCATAATTCTACAGAAGTTCACAATTATCAGAAGCAGATTGCCCAAGAAGTCCTATGAAGTCTACATGGAGCTCGAAGTATCAATTCAAGAAATGATGGAGTGTGATACTCCAAGCACAGAACAGTGGAAAGCCATGGAGCGGTTTGGAAAGACAAAGTACATTCTTTATTCCTAAAGACAAGCGTCATACACTGAGGAGCTGACTGGGTGAGGATATATCATCAAGACGACTTTTACTTTATGATCTATTAGGATTGGAGTTGTAATCTATTCCTTAGAGTTAGGAATTCCGTTACAAAACTCTAAATTAAGCCGATCATTCAGTTATTGATCTTCTTGGAAGACCTATTATTTTATGTATAAATTTGTATCTTTTTATGAGATGGGGGTTGGAACCCATCGTATTGTGGAATAAGTTTGGAGAACATATCTATTTTTTGAATAACAAAGTGAATACATGAGAAGTTTTGTCAGAGATTCCTGTATCATTGATATTACAGTTTGTGCTTCTTTCTTTATGTGATTGTATTTCCCTTGTGTAACATTACATTTTGTTTCTTCTTCGTATCTAGAATACAGCGTTGGATGATTGGAATTCATCTTTGATGCTCTGTATTAATGGGTTGTTTCCTCATCTCTTCTGTCTCACCTGGATCAAATTGAATGATTGTGATGATGTGATTATCTTGCTTTTGATGAATCTCGTGTATACATCTTTGTGATATCCTTATATGTATATGACTCCATGCCCAATGGTTATGTGATTGTTTCAGCCAAACATACAAATCTTTAAGTGTTGTTTATTATCTGGTCTTGTTAAATTTGTATTGAGAGATCCCTCTCTGGAAGAAAATACCAGTTTCTTTCTAAAGTGGTTTTGCTGTTACCTTGGAGTTTACCTTCCACAACCTGGGTACATTCTGAGTGCTAAAAAACTGGCGCCATTGTCGGGGACCGAAAGTGCATTATCTGCCCTGGGAGAACGACAAAGTTGAAGAAAGAATTTCTGTGGGCAAACAAGAATTTTTAGTAGAAAGAAGGTTGTATATTTTCCCTAGTGACTCCATTGTGAAACCTTTTCAGAACTTAAAGAGTCATTCTGGCTTCAAGAAGACATACGTGAGGTAACTCTGATACCCAAATTTTTAAAATTTTTGAAGACCCAGAAAAGTTGTTTAAGAAGAAAAATAAAGAGAAGGTAAGTTTTCCTTTGTTTGGTGCATCATCATCCCAAGATTCTTATATTGATCTAGAATGGGGAGTTAACACTAGAAAAAATCTGTTGAGAACCAAATCTGAATCCGACCTTAAAGATACTGAGTTCAATCCTCGTAGGTTAGAGTCCTATCTATTAGATTCCCTCTGGAGGGACTTCCAACAAACCTCTAAAGTTGAAACATCTACCTCTCAGCATACTCAAAGTACTTCAGTTGCTGTGAACCCACCCAGACCAATGGCCGCTAGATTTGCTCCCTTGCGTTTTCCTGTTGTATTACATGATCTCCACCAAAAGTATTCTCAGAGAATTTCTTTATTTGATGGGGAAGGTGATATAACCACAAAACAACATGTTGCCAAGTTTGAAGATTTCATTGACTTGGAAGAAGTTGACTATCCCGATGTTAAAATGCGGTTATTTTCCGAAAGTTTGTCTGGGGAGGTAAAGAAGTGGTTTAAGGACTTGCCAAATGGATCTATAGCAAATTTTCAGGCCTTCCAAAATGCTTTTCTGGATAGGTGGGATTATAAACAGAACCCTCTACAGCTTTTATCTCAGTACAATAGTCTCAAAAAAGGGGGTTTTGAGTTTGTTCATGAATTTTCAAGCAAATTCATGAGGGCTTACAACTCTATTCCAGAAGATATAAAGCCTTCTCCTGCAGCTGCTAAACTGCATTATGCTGGAGCTTTTGATAATGATTTTGCATTCTCATTGTGGGAAAGGAAATCAGGAACTCTTGCTACCATGTTTACTGATTCCCTATAAGTGGAAGCTAACATGATGGCAAGTGGAAATATGAAACATAGGGATATGGATAGGAGGAGAAAAGCATAAAATGTGCCTTCTACTTCATCCTCTTCCGCTGATGTTAAATTTGAGATGATGTTGAAAACTATGGAGAAGTTGATGGATAGGTTAACCATGGATACTAGGCCTTTCAATAGAGAGCAAGGGGATCCCAAAATCAGGAATCCAAATTTCAGAAGACCAAATCCCCCTGTTCCTCCAAAAAATAGATAGAGAGACCAGAGAAATCCAAGAAACCAAGAAGAGCAGCCCATCCGTCCACCTTTCCCTGAAAATTATGTTGTTGATGAAGAAGATCCCCCTGAAAATGAGATTCATCTGTTTGGAGAGTAGAATTCAGAAATATATCTTACTGAAGAGGAACATAATATGTTTGCACAAGAAGATGCAAATGAAGAATTTGAAATGGAAAATGAGCAGTATCAAAGAGGTTATTTACATGCTATGGATGATGTGCAAAGGAAAATCAGATTGAGGAACAGGGATGTCCTCATAAACAAAGGGAAGGAAAACCCAAATCATCCTTCCTCTAGTTATTTGAATGGAGAAAAAGGAAAAGAATTACCAAAATATTCTTTCGTAAATAAAGAGGTTGAAAACGATGTACAAAGAGATAAAGTAATAAAGAAGGCGACTCCTGTTGATGTGGAAAAGACTGGTGCTGGTTTCAACCTACAAAATGAACTTTCAAAGCTAAAAATCTCTGTTCCTTTTAATGAACTATTAAGAAACATTGAATACAGAGATACTATCACAAAAATGGTCAAAAATCAAGGGGAATGGCAGTCTGACATTTTAGAACTAAATGACGACAATCCCACTATTTCCTTTGGATCAAAAATTGAAAATATGGAAGGTGAAGAGGTTCCTCCTTTCTATTTAAGCCTAAATGTGCATGAAAAAGTGGTCCATAATGCTATGTTGGATTCTGGGGCATCACACAATCTGATTCCCAAAGGGGTCTTAGAAAGTTTGGGATTGGAGGTAACAAGACCTTATAAAGATCTGTACTCTTTTGATTCCAAAAGGGTAAAATGCCTTGGATTAATTAAGGACATGGTGGTAACCCTAAACAAACTGCCTTCTAAAACTATAGTCATGGATGTGGTAGTAGTAGATATCCCACCCAAATTTGGGGTATTGCTGTCAAGATCTTGGACTTCCAAGATGAAAGGTAGTTTACAGATGGACATGTCATATGCTACAATTCCTGTTTGAGATGGGAGCAGAAGATTATATAGTGAAAAAAGAACTCCTTATGTGGTCAGCAGTCAAGATAAACCTAAAGTTCATCACATATATGCTGTTGATACTGATTTGGGATCCTCTATTTTCTTTAATGATGCTGTCCCACATGATTTAGAAAAGGACTTGCAGGAGAAGTCTGAGGAAAATAAAGAAAAAGAAGTTTTGGAACAGGATGATTTGGAAGCAAAATAGAAAAGAGAAGGCCAATGGATTATGTATTTTGATGGATCAGTTGCAAAAACCGGTGCTGGAGCTGGGGTATATATAATTTCTCCCATTTGGGATTTCAAAGCTTTGTCATATAAGTTGATGTTTGAATGTACAAATAATGTAGCCAAGTATGAAGTTTTATTACTAGGTCTACATGCTTTGAAGGATTTGGGAGCTCAAAAAATAAAGGTCTTGGGAGATTCAGAGTTGGTAATAAATCAGGTAAATGAGATCTATCAAACTAGGCATCCTCGTATGAGAGCTTACAGAAATGAAGTATGGGACATGTTGGGAAACTTCTTTATAGAGAATACAGTTTAGGTAGTCCCCAGACTTGAGAATTTGGTAGTTGATTCTTTGGTTGTGGCTACTGGAAAATTTGATACTCCTATGGCTGGGCAAAAGGAATATCAGATTGAAATTGTGAATAGACCATCCATTCTTGATAATTCCAAATATTGGCAGGTGGTCGAAGATGACATGCAGATCAAAAGATTTTTTAGAACTATCAGGAGATTTTGTGGATACTCATTTTGATAATGAAAATGATAATGATGAGGCCCTTGAAGATGATTAAGAAAATGAAATAGAAGAAGAAGATACTAAGAAGTTAAAAAAAACCTTGGGAGGTAAGGATATTATCCAGCTGAAAAATAATTTCATACCAAGAGGTATAATTCCTTTAGAAAATCTTTTTGACCAAAATGATGTTGCTAAAAATCCCAAAGTAAAACCTGTTGGAGACGTTGTTGAAGATAAAAATATTGGTACTGAAGAAAATCCCAAAATCATAAAGTTATCCAAAAAACTGCCTGAAAAAGAGAAAGAAGAGTATATGAAGTTGATGAAAAAGTATACAGATGTGTTTGCTTGGAGTTATGAAGACCTTAAAGAGTATGATACATCTATCATACAGCATACTATTCCCATAAAGCCCGGGGAGAAGCCTTTCAAACAAAAACTCAGGAGGATAAACCCTAAATTGCTCCCTGTCATCGAGAAGGAAATAAAGAAGCTGTTTGACGCCAAGATCATTGTGACACTTAGGTTTTCAAAATGGGTTGCGAATTTAGTACTTGTCAGAAAGAATAATGGAGAGATAAGATTTTTCATAGATTTCCGACATTTAAATAAAGTCTCCATGAAGGATAACTATCCTCTACCCAAGATGGATCATATACTGCAGCAAGTGGTGGGAGCCGAAAGGATTTCAATGCTGGATGGCTTCTCCGGGTATAATCAGATCAAAGTGTTACCAGAAGATCAGGAGAAAACTTCCTTTACTACACCATGGGGCACTTTCATGTATGCAAAGATTCCTTTTGGTTTGATGAATGCAGGAGCCACTTTCAGCGAGCTATGGACATTGCTTTTGTAGGGGAAATTGGAAATTTTGTAGTGATCTACATGGATGATATCACAGTCTACTCTAAGTCTGACAGAGAACATCTGTGTCATCTGGAGAAGGTTTTCATGAAGTGTAGGAAATATGGTATATCTCTGAATCCAAAGAAATCTAATTTTGCATTAGAAGAAGGTAAGCTGCTGGGCCATATAATATCCAAAGATGGCATAAATATTGATCCTGAAAGAGTAAGTGCAATTCTGAAGGTAGGAGAGCCCAGAAGAAAGAAGGAGATACAGTCATGCCTGGGATAGGTAAATTTCTTGAGGAGATTTGTACCAAGCTTTGCTGAGATTTTGATGAATATCACAAATATGTTGAAGAAGGGTCATGAAATAAAGTGGAATACAGAAGCTCGGGAGTCTTTTGGGAAATCAAGAAAGCAATTTCTGAAGCTCCTATTTTGGTGAGTCCATATTTTACCAAATATTTCTCAGTATTCT
The DNA here is from genome assembly GCA_001517045.1 of Pseudotsuga menziesii. NCBI lineage: Eukaryota > Viridiplantae > Streptophyta > Pinopsida > Pinales > Pinaceae > Pseudotsuga > Pseudotsuga menziesii. The sequence continues at coordinate 329,571 of LPNX010693189.1, forward strand.
CATATGCTTCAGAACATACTATAGCAGCGGTGCTATTGCAGAAAAATGATGAAAATTTGGAACAACCTATAGCTTTTTTTAGTAAAATGCTACGGGATGGAGAATTGAAATATGATATCATGGAAAAGCAGGCATATGATTTAGTTAAAGCATTAAAGGATTTTAGGGTATATGTTTTGCATTCACATATAATTGCACATGTTCAACTGCTGCAGTGAAGGAAATTTTGACACAACCAGACCCAGCAGGCAGGAGGGCAAGATTGATTGCTACACTACTGGAGTATGACATAGAAATAAAGCCCATGAAGCTGGTTAAAGGACAAGGATTAGCAAAAATGATGACAAACTCAAATTGTGAATCTTTGCAAATCAATTTTTTGTCTCATCAATCAAATCAGTTGGGTATAGAGATAGAAGTAATGGTTGATTTTGTGACATCTCCATGGTATTCTGATATTGTATATGTCCTCCGAAATTCGCAAGCACCAGAAGGATTAAGTAAGTCAAGAGTAAGATCCGTAAAGTTAAAATCTGCTAAGTTCTGTATTATAAACAAATATATTTATTGGAAAGATCCTGGAGGAGTGCTGCTAAATTGTCTTTTGGAAGATGAAGCTCAGAAAGTTACCAAAGAATTTCATTAGGGAGACTGCGGTGGACATCATTCTTGGAAGCTGACTGCAAACAAAATCCTGAGAGCTGGTTATTATTGGCCTACATTATTTTCATATGTGTATAAAGAAATCAATAAATGTCATCAATGCCAAATTTTTGACGGTAAGAGGAAAGTGCTGCCTCTCCCATTGAATCCAATAACAGTTGAGGCCCCTTTTTAGAAATGGGGTTTGGATTTTATTGGTGAAATAAACCCCAATTCATCAGGTCAACACAAGTGGATTTTGACAGCCACAGATTATTTTACTAAATGGATAGAAGCAATTCCTACCAGGAGGGCCACTGAAAATGTGATCATGGATTTTCTTGAAGAAAATATATTGGCTCGATTCGGGTGTCCGAAAAGGATAGTAACAGACAACGCAGCTGCTTTCAAATCTAAGAAAATGATTAATTTTTGTCATAAGTATCATATAATCCTCAATCACTCAACTTCCTATTATCCTCAAGGAAATGGGTTAGCTGAGTCCTCAAATAAAATCTTGGTGAGGATCATCAAGAAGCTATTGGAGGATAATAAGAGGTCTTGGCACACCAAACTAAAATATGCTCTATGGGCCGATAGGATCAGCACTAAAAGGGCTATCGGCATGTCTCCGTTCCAACTGGTGTATGGAGATGAAGTGGTTTTTCCAATGTCACTAGGGGTTCCAGTTATGAGATATTTCCAAGATCAGCAAGAAGAACCAAATCGCATACAACGAAGAATAAATCAGATCATCGAACTAGAAGAACAAAGAAATAAGGCTTATGACAAAGTGCAGTCGCATCAAGAGAAAATGAAGAATACTTTTGACAGAAGAATCAAGGAGGAGCAGTTTCAAATTGATGACCTGGTTTTGAAGTGGGATGCTCCTAGTGAAGAAAAGCATAGAAAATTTGATCCTAGGTTGCTGGATACAAAGGGAAAAATGCATTTCTACTGGAATATACAAACGGGGTTCTTTTGGAGAGCAACCCTATAAATGGAATATATCTGAAGCATTACCTATCCTAAGGAGGAAGGTAAATTTGTATCATAGATTGTACATACTTGTTTTTATTTGCCAGTCAACATGAATGGTAAGATGAGTGTATTTGAAGCTCGTAGTGAAAGCCCTAAGATTCAGGAGGCATACCATTCTTTTCTAAAAATATATAAAAATGATATAGTTACAAAAACAAAAGATGAGTTTTTGGGAGTTATTGTATAAAATCAAAAAGCAGGCACCTGGTCTACGAGTTATTTGATACCTCACAGGGAGGATATCATCCCCTGATGGAGCTAGTTGTTAACATCATTATTTAGCAAGGGGATGAAAAACCATGATGTAGAAGAAATAATAGGTTGCTTGTCGAACCTTGTTAAAAGATATATTGTAAGAGTATGATGATACCCCAAAAAGTGATCCCGTTATCAAATATCTGATGGTGCGAATTGAAAGGATACAAATCAATGGCCATGATTGTATCTGCACTCTCGGAGGAGCGAGGGAGATAAAGTATGTCCGGGCGTTTATCAAGTGCACAGATCAACGGCTATAAATCTGGCTCGGGCAGATCCACGGTTCATATCTAATCCGCTTTGTGAAGTCGCATGTTGGTTAAAGCAATAGAGCCCGGCGGAATCGAGTACATACCACTCGATCGAACGGTGATGAGATGAAGGCGTGTCACATCAATGATTGGGGGTAATTTCGGAGACAAAACTTGCACGGAAGATAAATCCAAGGCACCCGACGGAATTGGTTATGAGGCAAGTGATCTAACGGTTGAGAATTAATGGTAAAATGGATCAACGGCTATTGACAATTCCAGAACATAAACTTGTGCGGTGGTTAAAATAATGAAGCCCAGTGGAATTCTGTAGGTGTCACCCAATCTGATGGCTCACAAATAAAGGTTGATCACATCTATGGCTGTAGATGATTCTGGAGCATAAAGTTGCGTGAGAGATAATGCCAGGAAGCTCAACGGAATCAAGTATTTGATTCTCGATCTAACGATGGAGGAATAAGGTCGATCATATCGATGGCTGGAATTGATTTCAGGGTGAAAAATTGCGTGATGTTTATAATCGGGAAGCCTGGTGGAATGAGGCATGTGGCATGTGATCAAACGATTGGAGATTAAAGAGGGATCAGATCAATGGTCTTGAATGAATCTGGAGAATGGAAGTGCATGGCAGATAAGGATAGGAGGTGGTCACGGAATATAAAACGCTGATCCACGTGGCTGAATGTGGTAGATTCCGAAGACAAAAGCAGTTTATGGAAAACCACCCAAAGCACGCTCCGGAGTGGGTCCTATAAAAGCAAGGTTGAATTCTCTCGTGATTATTTTATTTGCTTGGGACGGGTGAAAAGGATTGGATGATTCGTCAGCTTCCATTTGTCAGTTTCAGGCACACTCCAAGCACACGCCTCTATAGTCAACCAGGTAAGGCTTAAACCCCGTAGTTCCTTTGTCCGAATTACCATTGTTAATTAAGTAATGGAATAGGGGAAAGGATTACCAATATCTGGTCAGGTCGTAGATGACAGAGAGGAGTTTTTAGTAGACAGAGACAGGGGCATGTGCGACCCCTTCTTATCTATAGGGAGCATGTCTGTCAGTAAGGAGAAATTGTGGTATTACAACTCACAAGGGAACTATGTATTGAATGTATGTAAATCTTTTCTGTACTATTTCGCTATTGAGCAAACCCTCCATTTCTTAGCGTTCACAGAGTGGTGTGCTATCAACTATTCTCCTTCCCAAAGGATTATTGTGAGTCGGTCCATGTCCATAAAACTTTGTAAGGTCAATGCCACAGTCATCAGAGAAAACCTCAGTTTTCTTGAAAATTACCCTATTAATTGTGAGTCGGTAAATGAGTCGGTCCTTGCTGAATTTTACAAGAATTGTAAAAATGAAAGTCGCTGCCAATTCCTGTCTAGTGTTCTGAAAGAAGGCCAATCCCTTAATGGTCTTTTCCTGCCTTATCCTGTGCACATTTTTAACGATGAAGTCCAATTGGTAGTATCCCTGGTCTGTCAAGTATTAGGTCTGGATGATGATTGTCATGTGGGAGATGTCACCCTTGGTTTTTTATTAAGAATAAGTTCCTTAAGCTTGGATTCCCAGTCAATCCCTGTGTTTAATTTAGACAATTATCTTGCTAAAGCAATCCATCTTCAGTTAACTGAGTTTCCAAAGGTTTGGTTCTTTAGGTTTCATACCTACTTGCTCAATATGCTGTTATGCTCCAATGTCACTGATTTGAATTTTTTAAGTACTCTATGCTCTTCTAATTTTCCCAAGCAAATCAACATGTTCGAATTTGCTAATTTGATCATGTCGGAAATGTACAAAATGTTGTTTGATGAGGAATTGCCCCGTGTTCTGGACGAAATGAAATGTTTAATGCAGTCTTCACCAGATGATCGGGTTGGGGACTGGTTCCCGTACAAAGATTACACTGTGTTAAGAATATATGGGTTTACTGGTCAGCCTTATAGGCTTCCCTCCTTTTTAACCCTGAGGATCTTCGCACTAGAATTCATGAGGTAGAGACTGCTGTCTGAGGAAGAGTATTTTGGTGCTTTCAAAAAATCTTCAAACATTAAATTTCCACTTAAAGTTGACTCTTTCATTTTTAAAGGTAAAGGCGCCTTAGTATTCATAGAGAAATTGCTAGAGAATATGGATTTCCAAAAGGAGTCAAAAGTGAATTACGATCCCCACCATGTGATCTCATTGAGGAAGTAGGCAACCAAGAATAAACCATTTGAGCACCAGCTTCTTGAGGAGTTAGTTGAAAAGACCAATTTGCTGCAGTTTACTGAGAGATCAAAGTCTGATGAAGAGACACATATTGTACCTGTCACAACAACCCAAATAACGGAAGGTGCTAGTATTGTGATCAAGAGGAGTTTGTTTGAAATTGAGAGTATGGATTTGGATGAAGATGGGTCCCATAAAAAGGCAAAGTTGCTTGAATGTGGTAAAATTGTAAATGAGGAAGTTTCTGATGGTTTCAAAAGGGTTTCCCTAGTTCCCATGAAAGCTGTGCAAGTAAGTCAATTCTTTTATAAAAATGTAGAGGGTGATGTAGACAGTTCAGAATCAAGCCCGGTATTTAAGTCAAAGGAAGAACTCAAAGCCAGCTATATGGAGAAGAGGAAATAGTCTCTGGAGGAGACAAGAAATTTGCTCCCGCGAGTGAGAAGTTTATTCAGTTCAAAAACCTCTCTAGTTTCTGCTAGAGATGCTGAGAGAAATACATTCAAGATGGTGATGGTAAGCGACAAGAAGATGTCTGAAATGGAGATCCAACTGGACAAAATCAGTACTTTGGATAAAATACAACTTCAAAAACAAACCAGTGATATCATTTACTCAGACTTATTACAAGCCATGGTAAAGATTAATAAATTGCAAGTTTTGATAGACAAATTAGAAATTCAATTGAAGCATGAGAGAGTTGAGAATAAAGAAAATGTCATTCAGATCAGGAAGCTACAAATAGACATTGTTAGTTTAGATAGCACCCAGGCAGTCAAGAGGATGCTAGAGGAAAAGGACAATGCACTCCAGGTCCTAAAGAAAAAGCTGAAGATCCCAGGTGCTGAACATGTTCAGTCCTCTGAGTTATTTGCTCTCTAATAAGAGAAGGATAAAGTCCATCAAGAGATGATGGAGTATAAAGGAAGAGCTGGGGAGCTACAGGAAGAAAAAGACAGGTGGGAGGCTGAACAGAATGACCTGTTATCTCAAATTTCCTTGATGAAAAGGGATCAAAATGATGAGAAGGAAATTATGGAGGAATGAGTCAGACTCCCACTGGTGAAGATTTGTCCATTATGAATTTCAAAACGCCATTGGATGATTTCTCTACAGATGATTTGTTGGTGCCTATGTCCCAGGTAAGCTTAAAAGATGAATCAATTAAAGAATTGAAGGCAGAGAATGAAAAAATAAAATCTGAATTGGCCAGATTAAGTGAAAGTAGAAAACAACTATTACAGGACAAAAATCAGTTATAGAAAAAATTCATTGAGCTAAAGGAGAAAATCATTGGGAAGGGCCCTCTGCATGGAGCAAAACATATCATCTGGGATACCTTGTCTATAGAGATTACCAAATTCTAGCACTATCTAAATTTTATTGATGATCTGAATATACTGATAAATTTGGATCACCAGAGATTAAAGCTGGTAAATGAACACATGGAGAGAAGACCTCTTACTACAGCCCAGAACACACTGAATTTTCTAAATTCACTGACATATTAGAAATTGCACGATATGGGGATAAAAGATAGAATATCAATAGTGTTGTGGGCAAAGAAATTCATACACAAGCATCACTTAATGAAAACCGTCCAGGATAAATCAGAAGAATTGCTATTGCAGGTTAATAATTTTAAACAGGATTTTAAGGAGTTGTTCGAGGATGGATTTCCTTCCTTCTAGGACAAGGAGGGGCGGACGTTCTCACAAGAACACTATCATAGATTGCTTGTTCAGTGCCGCATGGACCACTCCAAATTTAATGGTTTGGAGAAAATCCTAACAGGGAAAACTATTGTGGATATGTTAATCGAAGATTTCAAAATTCTACAGAAGTTCGCAATTATCAGAAGCAGATTGCCCAAGAAGTCCTATGAAGCATACATGTAGCTCGAAGTATTAATTCGGGAAATGATGGAGTGTGATACTCCAAGCGCAGAACAGTGGAAAGCCGTGGAGTGGTTTGGAAAGACAAAGTACATTCTTCATTCCTAAAGGCAAGCATCATACACCGAGGAGCTGACTGGGCAAGGGCATGGAGCTGACTGGGCAAGGATATATCATCAAGATGATTTTTACTTTATGATCTGTTAGGATTGGAGTTGTAATCTATTCCTTAGAGTTAGGAATTCAGTTACAAAACTCTAAATTAAGCCGATCATTCAGTTAGTGATCTTCTTGGAAGACCTATTATTTTATGTATAAATTTGTATCTTTTTATGAGATGGGGGTTGGAACCCATCGTGTTGTGGAATAATTTTGGAGAACATATCTATTTTTTGAATAACAAAGTGAATACATGAGAAGTTTTGTCAGAGATTCCTGTATCATTGATATTACAGTTTGTGCTTCTTTCTTTATGTGATTGTATTTCCCTTGTGTAACATTCCATTTTGTTTCTTCTTCGTATCTGGAATACATCGTTGGATGATTGGAATTCATATGTTTATGCTTTAGTCATCATTTCAGATATTTTATAAATTTTTCTACTAAAGTTGATATAGAATTCATCTTTGATGCTATGTATTAATGGGTTGTTTCCTCATCTCTTCTGTCTCACCTGGCTCAAATTCAATGACTGTGATGATGTGATTATCTTTCCTTTGATGAATCTCATGTATACATCTTTGTGATATCCTTATATGTATATGACTCCATGCCCAATGGTTATGTGATTGTTTTAGCCAAACATACAAATCTTTAAGTGTTGTTTATTATTTGGTCTTGTTAAATTTGTATTGAGAGATCCCTCTCTGGAATAAAATACCAGTTTCTTTCTAAAGGGGTTTTGCTATTACCTTGGAGTTTACCTTCCACAACCTGGGTACATTCTGAGTGCTAATAGGTATCATAAAAAAACTACTTTTTTGTTCATATTTTCGACATATCTCCCCCTATTTTTACTGAAATTTTGATTGGGAGAGCTCATTGGATGTGTGTGACAATTGCATCTCAAACTAGATCTAGGAGCCAGAACAATTTCACCATCAAATTGTTTGACAAAAGATGCAAGAGAAAACAAAGAGATAGAAAATAGCCGAAACAACACATGTGAAAGGTGCTAATTACTTGTCATATTAATAGCATACATCATTTAAGTTACAACGGAAAAATTCAAGTGGCTCTGGAATCCAATTGAAGTTGTACATGTGTCAATGTGAGAAATAATGTCAATCCCCCCTAGGTGGACCAATGGAGACCCAAATTAGCCCAAATAGACTTGCATTGATGTGTGAGTGTTGGTGAGGTGTGATGGGTCATTAAATACTCCAAGGCATGCATTGGTGAGAAGATAGAGGCAAGTGGGGTGCTCTAGGTGGCAATAAATGATCCTAGGAGAGCTAAAACAGGCCAGATACACCCCTTCAAATAGTCATCCTTCTCTTGAGAGGACTCTAGTTCTCTCATAACACCAATGGAAACATCATAGAGACATTGCCTCTTGAGATATGCACACATCTTTGACTTCCATTCATTATAGTTGAATGGGGAAAGGAGAGGAACAACTTTCGAATCCGTGAAGTTGTGGTAGAAACTTGCAATGAAAAACACTTACATAAACTGGAAATTTTCCCTAAACAACAACTCAAACTCACAAGATTTTTTGCAGCTCCATCTAGCTTGGATATCATGTGATAATTGCATCTCAAACTAGATATAGGAGCTAGAACAATTTCACCATCAAAGTGTTTGGCAAAAGATGCAAGAGAAAACAAAGAGACAAAAAATAGTTGGAACAACACATATGAAAGGTGCTGATTACTTGTCATATTAATATCATACATCATTTATAATACAATGGACAAATTCGAGTGGCTCTGGATGCCAATTGGAGTTGTACATGTGTCAATGTGAGAAATAACCTCAACCCCCCTAGGTGGACCAATGGGGACCCAAATCATCCCAAACAGACTTGAATTGATGTGTGAGTGTTGGTGAGGTGTGTTGGGTCACTAAATACTTCAAGTCATGTATGGGTCAGAAGATAAAGGAAACTGGCGTGCTCTAGGTGGCAATAAATGCTCCTAGGAGAGCTAAAACATGCTAGATAGATGCCTATCACACTTAGTCAAACCAAGTCCCCACAAATCAAGGAGGTAGAGCTTCAATGCATTAATGAGGGAGCACATGGGCTAGTTTGACCAAATCAGGCACTGTTGTAGGTGTGAACAGGACAAAATAACCAGATATATTACTAGATTAACTCTCCTAAGTCTAAACCATATGACATCAATTAAATTTAGGAAAATAAATTTATCCTAAGGTATAAACTATATAATAAGGATGTATTATTTCTCCAACAATGTAGAATTTAATTCTACATCCAACGAGCTCTCCCAATAAAAAATTGAGTAAAAACATAGGGATATATGTCAAAAATATGAACAAAAAAGTAGTTTTTTTCTTTTCTTCCACCAAAATTAATAAATATTATTTTATTATTTTAACTATTATTTTATTATTTTCTTTAGGAGGCCCATTTTGAGTTGAAATTTCCTCTAATGTGATGACAATTCAAGAAATAATCCAAAATGAAGAATAGTATGACAAGACTTCAAGAGGCCTCAGACACACTCTAGTTATGTGATACTGTTGAGTGGCATCATTGATGCAGATTCTTCCAGCTATGAAGAAGCAGCCAAGAAGAAAGGGAAGGAGAGTACCCATTCTATAAGAATGATGTATAGGATGTGGTATATGCAATTTCCATCATGCATTAGATGGAAACATCATGGGATACAAGGCAAGATTCGTAGCACGAGGCTTCTCATGGAAAGAAGGAATAGACTACGAAGATACATTTGCAACCACTAGAAGTTAAGAAACATGATAGGTAGAATCATGTGTGGAAAAAAAGGAGGCCTTATACAAGCTCAGAAGGCACCCATGGGATAACACATACATGAGGAGCTTGAAGATCACCTAGAGTGATGAAGATATTAACCTTTGGTACAAGGTTGAAGATGAAATTGTATAGAGGATGATAAGCTCATAGATGAGTGTGAGTAGAACTATTGAAAAGGTTTAATATAGAGGATATCAGTATCCAGTGACCCTATATGGATACATAGAATATTAGTAGAAAAGGAAGCTACTTGTCACTCCAGTACATTATGTTTCAATGCATAGAGTATGAAAGGAAGAGGGAGAATTATGCTCCACTTCAGAGGGAGTGACTGCAGAAGATCCTGAGGTTAGACATGATGTGATAGGATGGGAAGCTTATCGATGACTCTAGTATCTACTAAGAGTAAAGCAGACTCCAATATTTACTTCAAGGTTGAAGGCAGAACATCAATGATGCTCCTATTATATGTCAATGACTTGTTCCTTATAGAAAAGAGGAACTCATTAAAGTTTCAATAAGGATACTTGCTACCGAGTTCAAGATGAAGGAATTGGATATGATTCACTTCTTTTTAGGCATGGAGGTGTGGCAGAGTGCAAGTGGAATCTCCCTAGGACAAGGGAAGTATGCAATAGAGATCTTGAAGGGGTTCGAGATGATGGAATGCAAGGCCATGACCACACCTATGGCATCGAACCTAAAGTTATTGAGCGATGCTTCAGCAGAGTCATTTGATGCTATGATGTATCATCATATGATTGGGTCCTTGATGTACCTGATGAATACGAGACCATATATATGCTTTGTTGTGAACACATTGAGCTAGTTCCTGATGGATCCAAGACATGTTCACCTGATTGTTGCAAAGCATATTCTGAGGTACCTAAAGGGTATAGTTGAGTATGGGCTCAAGTATGATACTAATAAGAAGATTAATCTGGAGGGTTATGTGGATTCAGATTGGGCAGGCAATGCCATTGATAGGAATAGCACTTCAAGGTGTTGCTTCAATACGAGATTAGGTGTGATCTCTTGGTTTAGCAGGAAGTATTCCTACATGGCATTGAGAATAGCTAAGAGAGGAGTAGTGAAGCTCCTGTATGTGATCCAGATCAAGACCTCTTGAAAGAGGAAGTTCTAGCATAGCAAGTGAGACCAGTTGTCTGAGCATAAAATCCTGGAAAATCTTGTAGGTTGACCAGATGTAAATGGTCCTATAGGTTTTCCTCAGATGTAATCAGTACTAGAGAAGTTCATAGGTTATCCTTGCATGTAATCAAATTAGATGTGATTCTATGCTAGAAATTTCCAGAGTGAAGTATGAGTACTTCAGGGAGAAGCTTGGTGTTCTTTAGATCGAGGTTCCCTCCAAGGGAAGTGATGATTTCGTGAGCCCTTATGACATGGTTTCATGCTAGGCCTAGGTGCTAAGCCCTTCTAACATGGTGGTAGGATTGGTTCCTCATGTGGTTAGAAGGAAGTGCTATGCCTTTCTGACAAGGTGGTAGGATTGGTTCCTCCCATGGTCAGAAGTAAGTGTTGTGCCTTTCTGACATGGTGGTAGGATTGGTTCCTCCCATGATCAAATGTAAGTGTTTTTCCTTTTTGACATGGTGGCAAGATTGGTTCCTCCCATGGTCAGATATTAGTGCTGAAACCTACATTGAGTATGAAAAAGGGCTGGCGTTGTAGACCTACATCCAGCATGAAAAAGGGATGGCTCTGTAGAAGTACATCCAACGTGAAAAATGGTTTGCTCTGTAGAACTACATCCAACATGAAAAATGGTTGGCTCTATAGAGGAATACCTTGCAGAGGGAAAGGCCTACATCTAGCATAAAAAAGGGCTAGCTTTGTAGACCTACATCTAGCATGAAAAAGGGATGGCTTTGTAGAAGTACATCCAACATGAAAAAGGGTTGGCTCTATAGAACTACATCCACCATAAAAAAGGGTTGGCTCTATAAAACTACATCCAACATGAAAAAGGGATGCCTCTATAGAGGTACATCCAGCATGAAAAAGGGCTGGCTATGTAGTGGAAATCCTTGCATGATCCGGATTTATGCATGAACGAAATGAAAGAACATATACATAATCATAATAACAGACATTTTGCAAAGATAACAAAGATACAATAAACACATATTCTATTAAATGGCGGAAATAGAACAGACTGTAATACAATTGCTAGAATGGTGGTAGCTATCTCTGACAAGAGATGTGGCTGCTACGCTCATTCGTGCCAAGCTTCATACAAAATGAGGCCAAAGGGGCCTATTTATAATAATAATGAGGTGAGAACCCAAAAAGTCCCAAAACGTAACCCTAGAAGATGAACTGTCATAAAGTTTGCGGCCCCATGGTGGTAAGTTGAACAGTCAACTTCCCGAGGTCATAACTTTTGCATACGGTCTTCGATTTGGGCGTTCGATAGCTTGTTGGAAAGGTCTATATATGCTTTACAATTTTTGGTCAGCCAAATGCATGCCCATGGAAACCATTTGGCCCCAAATCTCCAAAAAAAGTCGTTTAAGGCCTCAAAACGGCCCCGGAAGTTTAGGACTCGAAAAACTGCCGAAAAATAACTAGGAAACTACCACAATGGACAATTGTTTTGAGCCAGTGGAATAGGTGGGTGGCCACCGATCTCCATCTGGATCATTGCAAGAGGCAAGGTGTTGCATCAAGTATGAAAAAGGATTGGCTCTGTAGGAGAAGTCCTTAAAAGATCAAGGAAGTACATCCATCATGAAATATGGATGGATCTGTTGATGAAGACCTACATGGAGGCTAGGCCTACAACCAACATGAAAAAGGGATAGCTCTGTAGAACTTCTGGTGATGAGAAGAATTGAGAGATAGCACCATTTTCTTGAGATAGAGGAAGCAATGATGATCTAGCTTTGATGATGATCCAATGATGATACGACTTTGATAATGATCCAACTCTGATGAATGAACTAGTGATGGAGACTTGTGCTAGTGAATTGTGTCAATAGAATACCTTCCTAGTTAAGATAGAGTGTTGATGTATTTGTAACTTTGGAATGTATTCACTTGTATATTTTATATATTTTATTTCATTGGTCCCCAATGTTCCTATTGGGAGAATCATTAATGTAATAAAGTCATGTAAAGTTATAGATATTAACCCTCATTTGTAAGTTGGGGGAAAAGTACCCGTAGTTGAGGTGCACTAGGGTTATTAGAATATCCTAGAGAAGTTGGTCCTGGTAAGTAATTTTCAGGTAGGAAACTAGTATAAATAGAGAGTGAGCCTCTCTATTTGAGACATACACTGACCTAGCTATAGTGCATAGGTGAGAGAAGAGGAGATCACACAAGTGAGAGAGAGAAAAACTATTGGAGATCATATTTTTGTATTTGGGTTTTACTACTGCCATTGGTGCTCATTCTATCTATGAGGAAGTTGCAGAGTTTTCTCCTTTATGGTTTCCCCGAGGAAAACTCTTTCTGTCTTTTGTTTCTTGTGATTATTGCCATTCATTTTATTCTCTCAGATAAGATCCTAAGATCATATTGAATAAATGATAAAAAATTAACAAGATGTATAACATCCTGTATATCATCTTCAGAATCAGAAATGGAAATATTTGAATGGATTTCGAAAGAGCTTTCAAAAGACACATCAAAATCTAGTGAAAAATGACTAGTTTTGCGAGGAAGCTTTGATGAAATTAATGGGAATTTTTTCAAGGAACAGATGGAGGTTTCAGGTTCTGATATATCAGAATGTGAATCAGAAATAGAGATATCAAAAATAGAGAAAACAGAATTGGGTTTTACCCATGCACCCAATGCATGCTCTGCCTTACCATTTCCTTGCTTGTTCTCCCATATTTTTGCAAATTCTGGAAGAGCAATATGGTTCTCCTCAGGGATCTTGGTCCACTACTACATTTTGACCAAAAATCCAACGGCCTTCATGTTGGAATTTCGACACTTCCCTATCGCATGTACGACACTATGACTTTTTTTTAAGCATCGGAAACTTGTCATCGGTTATCCAACACCTAAGTAACCATCGGTTAAGCGACACCTAACTAATTGTCGGTTAAATGTCAAGCGTCGGTTAAGAGACATAATATCTTCGACGGTGGTCAAATTTTTTTGAGAAAATAACCTCCATGCCGTTGGTTAAGCGATAGCAGAGCCGTCGGATAAGCGACAGCTAATCAATTTTTTTTTTTTAAATTAACCTCAATTCCATCGGTGAAGCGATGGATATAAGATGTAACCATCGGATAAGTGACATGAGGCTCCGTCACTTAAGCGACGAATATAAGGAAAAGGAATTGGAAAAGCGACATGTATAACCGTTGCTTAAGCGACGAAAGTGAATTTTTTTTTTTTTTTAAATATTTGGATTTGTATTTTATTATTAATATTTGGATTTTGCAGATGAAGACAATCCTTACTCCAGTATCCCCCTACACAAATTCATCCCATAGTCTATCAAATGTGAGCAACTTCTCATGAGCACATAAACCCTACACAAAGATAAACCAAGATAGTAAAAATCCATTAGTTATGTGCACTAACTCATTCCCATCAACCTTATCTCCTATGATCTCTAACTCAATGATATTCATAATATAGCTTGTCACAGTTTCATTATTGCTCATGTGGTACCACTAAGCTTATTCTTCAAAATCATCCTACAGGATACGTTCACACTCTGATACATTTCACTTGATTTACGAACAACCTCTCACAGGTGTAGATCATCGCTCTGGTACAGATCACTTCTCTGAGACAAATAACAACACTCCACTTACTAGAATATCATCGGCATCTCACTGTCAAACTTCTCACAGTCCAAGTGCCTATCTTAGAACAACTCTCACACAAAATAGTATCATGCATGCAATGATTCACTAGAAGATTTAAATGCACGAGAATAATATCACTCCAGTTTCTAACACATGATTAACAGGTCTGCACTCAACATAAATAAATCCTACAGAAGAAATAAACAGATATTTAAACACCTACCAAAACTATTAGATCTGCAACTACATAATTTAGGATTGACTGTTCAAAAGTGAAGACACATCATATCATGTGCTTGATTCAAAACAACAACTAACTAGTAGTTAGATCTAAAAAAATGAGTTCTGGCCAAAAACAACATGCTATAAATGTTAGCAGCAATGGAATTCTTATCATATAACTATTAAAAAAGAAATGTTACCGCCGCTGCTAATATGACATAGCTTCCCACAGAGCTCACTCAACTAAAAGCAAACATTGACTCACTAACTCTGTTCTACAGCAATGGGCCCTCCTCTCTTTAAAGAGTGAAAAAGAAGAAGGGGTTACAAAATGGAGACCAAGAATAGCCAAGAGAGATGTGTCCCATTTCTAATCAGTGCTGTCAGAAACTGGCTTGTTGCCAGGAGTAGAGTGTAACTCCTACCACTATGTGCCTAGACAAGTGCGCCTTGGCAAGTGTAACCTCCATGATAAATGAACCTTACTTGGAACAAATCCCAACGCAATATGCATGCCCTCCTCTGCATGAATTCTTTAAATATACTCACCATCCATGAGTATCTTTCTTACTCCTAATGCCCCTTCTATCCAATAGTGTAACCAGTAGATCGGTGCTCTGATTGTGAATGGAGAACCAAATCGGAGCAAACAGGTAAAACTAACAATAGTGTTATCATGTGATTAATCTTTCTTACAATTTCATGCATATCTTCCAAGTCCATGACCTCATCATATCCTCATCATTGACTATAATAAGCAGACTATTCTACGCTAGTCTATAATAAGCTGTAGATCTACATTTATCTTCAGTCTCCAGTTTTGCAGCAGACATAAATATTTACTCATGAGTAATCCAAAATTAGCCACAGTTTTGGAAAACGTATTTCGGTCTCCAGTTTTGGGGAAGACATAAATATTTACTCATGAGTAAAACAAAAATAGGCACAGTTATGAAAAATGTATTCATTTTCTTTCATGTTTCCACTGTGTGCTTGTATCAAAGGTAGACTTGTGATGCACTAGCTAGACTAGTGCAATATTTCTAGTCTAATCACTACCTAAAAGCCATATTAATGTGATATTTCAACAAACCAAATTGAGAGAATGTAATAAATAAATAAATTGAAAAAGAAAATCTCTTCCAATAAAATATTTACTCATGAGTAATACAAAAATAGGCATAGTTTTGATTATGTTCACAAAGCATGCTTTAACCTGTTACATGAACTTGTTATGAGGCGTGCCTTATCCATCGAACTTGAAGAACACCTAGTAAATCAAGTTCTAAAGGTAGAGGATGGGAGGTTTGCTTATACTGATGATGGGTATTTGTGTCAACAAGAAAAAGAGATGTTAATTAGCAACTAGACCTTTTGATATTTTGTAAACACTCTTATTGACAGAGTTCTATAAGAATCATTTGGCTATGCATGCCCAAGCAAATTGTAGATAAAAGGCATATCATAAAAAAATATGATGAAGCTAGGGTTTGTGTTCACAGATAATTCACAAGGGTATATTTTATGAATATATCTCATGAGTCATGACATATTCTATTACATGTACGATATTATACATACACTATTATGTTTCAACACATTTATACATGGATGGGGATAGTTGAGGCCCACAGGAAAAGTGATAAGATCATGTAGCTAATGCCTCTGATTGAATATGAATGGTCCTATTATATCTGAGCTTATTTGAAATATATAGTATTTAATAACCAGAATTTGATTTTAGCTGAGACCAAACGCTTGGTTCTTCCTATTTGTCACCAAGTTCAAATTAATACTTGTCAGTTTTGAGGTGAAAGTATTTTTACGAATGCTATAGCCACAGCTTTCAGTTGATGAAAGAATGGAGGGGGCTGGTGTTTCAGATATGTCCTATGAAAAACACTTCCTTGAACATTTTCACAAAGCATGGTTTAACCGGTTACATGAACTTGTTATGAGGCGTGCCTTATCCATCGAACTTGAAGAACACCTAGTAAATCAAGTTCTGAAGGTAGAGGATGGGAGGTTTGATCATACTGATGATGCTCTTGTTCTTGTAGCTCACATTCTTATTATAAGGACATCCACAGGGTCCAGTTTGGGAGATGACTCCTTAAGACTCAAAACCTACAAAGGCTATGCTGGTTTTATTGTTGAGAAAGTGAAAGCTACATATTCAAGGTGCTTAAATATCCAAGAAGTTTGTGCAAGTCTTCCATCCCTATTTCATTTGGAAGTTCTTCTCATGGATTTTCATTCTTCAAATGCATTTGAAAAAATCAAAATGGCAGAGAATATTTTTTCTGCCCTTAGCAATGTAAGTTGTCCTCCAGTGTTATAAATGTGAATGAGGGAGTCACAGAAGAGCATGCAATGGCTGATCTCTTTGAATAGTATCATGGAATCCATCCAACAACGCACAGTGGTCAACCTACACAATCTAGACAACTTGTGCAAGTTGAATCAACTTTGTGTTGTAGTTGGACCACCTTGTACTTCCTTCCAGACCATGGGAATCCATTTCCATGGATTTCATCAATAGTTTTCCTTCCAAGCAATGGAAACATCATCATATATTGCAAACTGTCTAAGATGGAAATTTTATTCCCTATGGAGATTTTATTCATTAGGATGCCCCTAAAGCTACAGAGCTATTCTTCCAACATGGATTACCATTTTGGTCCACGAGGAACTAGGACTAAGTCATCAAAATATGAAAATGAAATCTACATTTTAAGTGCCTTTTCTGCCACATCTGCTGATTTATTTCATAAAATAGGCAAAAAAAAACACCTGAATAACAATATATAAAAAATCAAAAATAAAAGGTTTGTAAAATGACCATGTTCTTCCCAATTAAGTGTTCCAGGCCAAACTCCCCAATTTCGATACTGATATCAAGTTTTAATTTGTAACATGATTGATTGTTAAGTGGCATTTAGATAGGACCTTGTCTTCAAGGCATACTACCTTAATTTACCAGAAGAAATGTGATTCTTTCAACTTTCCACGAGCAAAATTTCTTCATATATGGAGATACAAGGTTAATAAGAATGTTCATCTTATAAAGGAGATCAAACACATCTTAAAGGTTGAACAAAGCAAAACTCACGTTGGAGATTTCAAAACCAACTTTTTTTTAACTAGCTTCCTCATATTATGATGAGATTAGTGTACCCAGATTTAGCATTACAGGGGAACCACTAGCATCATTTAATTCAGTCACCTTCAGCTCACAATCCATAAGTGGGGTATCGATTATGCCAAATTCACCCATGAATGACACTATGCTCATTCCTCCATTAATATTAGGATTTGTTATACTACTCAGCACTTACTGCTCAGCACTTACTATATATAGCCAAATAATAAATATATTCTATGTTACTACAGAGTTGAGATTTAACTTCTTCCAGTGTAAATTTGCTATGCATATGGAAGGCCTCCAACAATGACATAGGAAAATTGTACAATTTGGATATTTTTATAGATGTGATAACAGGATGGAGATAACGAAGCCTCATATATCTATCAGAGATCATTTTCTAAGCATATGATTTCTCGCACATATTAGACTAACACTTAAAAAAGATTAAATACAAAACCAGATAATGCCTTCAAGATGAATAATAAGTATATTTTATTTATAGGACAGAAAAATAGTTACACATTTTAACCTTTCCATCTTTTCCACATAAGGATAAGATGGATTACCTGGTATCCTTTGACTTTGATTATTTCCTTGATACGATCCACAATATATAAGCCTCCATCCTCATCAAAGTAGCCCATATCTCCAGTATGCAACCAACCTTCCTCATCAATTGTACTTTTAGTTGCACTGGGATTGTTAAAGTATCCTGCAAGTTACATAATTTAATTCAGATATTTTCAAATTTGATGCTTTCAGAATGTCATAATTTTTCAAACATTACACTGGATTTTCAAGTCAAGTTCTACCATGGACACAGTGCACATGGTAGGGGTAATTAAGAGTCCATTAGTGTGACAAGTTCAGCTGTGCAAATTACTTAGGTGCAAGTGCAACACAAAGTCAAGTGCATCTAATGGCGTGGCATACACCAGTGGGGTGGATAGACTACTCAGCTATGAAATTGCAGAATGGAAGGGATCTCTTGTCCCACAAACAAGGCAGTCTCATACATCAATATTCTTACATTGGATACAAATTGTACAATTGCGTGACTATTACTGTTCCAGTATCAATTGGACAATAATCGTAGCATTTCCCAGCCAGTCATTCAAACTACAAATAGGTGACGTATTAACATTGATCCAGAGTAGATTAAAAAACCATTCAGAATTGTACAACATAATCTAGAGCCATTTCACTATGCTATATGCTATATGAACTATTGTGAAGCAACCCCAATAGTTTATATCCTATGAACTGAACACTGGAAATATGAATTAAGCTAAATGGGAACTTAATTAGAAAATAGTTGTTGAAGCAACGATGAAGGAACAATGGTATTTTCATCAGGCTTACCACTCTAGTTTCTCTGTAATGCCAGCAAGTATTTTCACTGATGAAAATCTTGCTCCAAATCTAGTTTTCTTGGCTGGCATGAACCATCACCACCAAAAGTTCAAGAACCATATGGACTGCCGCCTTTTACTTGTTCCATCTCAAACATTCCAGCTCCAAAAGTATATCCTATTGGTACATAGAGCATGCCATGGTGAACTAGTTGTGTTATAGCCGTCAATTTTCATGCTACTAATGTTGTTAAAATCACATTGGAACCAACAAGTTCAACAAATTCAGAAATTTTGCTATTAATAAATTCTTTATGTACAAATATGGCTCTTTAAAACAGAATAAAAAAGTGTGACACCACAAGAACAAGCAATTTAAAGTGGTTTGCTTCCATGTCCAATGTCGCCTATCATTATTGAAGTTTGTTGTTCAGTAAAATGACCAA